>PVHY01005369.1:50078-84030 GCA_004024945.1 Uropsilus gracilis | reverse complement strand
ACCACACATATATAGTCAACTAATTTTTGACAAAGGTGTGAAAAAGCTACCTTGGAACAAAGATAGCCTCTTCAATAAATGGTGCTGGGAAAATTGGACTAAGACATGCAAAAAAATGGACCAAGAAAACTCCCTTAATCCATGTACAAAAATCAACTCAAAATGGTTAAGAGACTTAGAGATCAGACCTGAAACCATAACATACATAGAGAAAAACTTGGGCAAAACTCTCCATGAACTACAGTTCAGAAATCCCTTTCTGGAAACACCCACAGATGGCAAAAGAATGAAGGAAAACATCAACAGATGGGATTACATCAAACTGAAAAGCTTCTGTACAGCAAAAGAGATAACAGAAAAAACTAAAAGATGCCCAACCGAATGGGAAAAAAATCTTTGCTCTCCACATGAGTGATAAGGGTTTAATAGCAAAGATCCACAAGGAACTCACACAACTAAACAAAAGCAAAACAAAAAGCCCAATCAAAAAATGGGGAGAAGAACTAAAAAGACACTTCTCCAAAGAGGAAATACAAATGGCCAACAGGCACATGAAAAATTGCTCAACATCGTGAGTAAGAAGGGAAATGCAAATAAAAACCACAATGAGATACCACCTTACACCAGTAAGAATGTCCCACATCCAAAGAACAGGCAACACAAATTGCTGGCAAGGAGGTGGTGAGAAAGGAACGCTACTACACTGCTGGTGGCAATGTAAACTAGTTCAACCACTATGGAAAGGGGTGTGGAGGACCCTCAAGCTCATGAAAATGGAACTACCATTTGACCCAGCAATTGCTCTTCTGGGAATCTACCCAAAAGAGACCTCAATGTGGGTAGAAAAGGACACCTGTACCTGGATGTTTACTGCAGCACAATTTATAATTGCAAGGTAATGGAAACACCCTAAATGCCCCAAAACAGAGGACTGGATGAAAAAAATGTGGTATATATATATATACATACACACACTATGGAATATTACTCATCAATTAAAAATGACAAATTTGACGACTTCATAACAACATGGATGCATTTAGAAGAAATCATATTAGCTGAAACAAGCCATAAAGAAAAAGGCAGAAACCAAATGGTTTCACTAATGTATGGGATATAGTGAAAAAAAAAATAAAAGCCTTGAGGAAAGTGAAAACAAGCTAAGCACCAAAATGAAATGCACAACTATGAACAGGAGGGGAAGGGGGGAAGGGAGTGGAAGCAGGGGGGGCAAACCCTTGAGATTAGAAAGTTGTGAAATTTATACATAAATAAAGAAAAAAAAGGGAAAAAAAGAATAAAATAGAAAAGTTCTTAAAAAATAAAAAAATAAAAAAAAACCTCATGGGGATATATAAAGAAAATAAGAAGTAAAAAAAAGATATATACTGCACCCTTTGAAATCTGACTGAATTCAGGAGGTTTCTCACTGAAAACACTGCCATTTGGCCTGAAAGGCCTAAATCAGCAGGAATTTGAATGAAAAAGTGGTTAATAACAAGTGCGAGAAATCATGATTTAAGAGTTGTGGGTGACGTGGACTTATATCCTTTTCTACTCCATGAAATATAAAACATAGAGAGATTTCATCTATCATCATCAAAGTAAAGAGAAGTCACAGAAAGATATATACTGCACCATTTGGAGTCTGATTGATTTCAGGAGGTTTCTCACTGAAAACAATGCCTGTTGTCCTGAAAGGCCTAAATCACCAGGAATTTGAATGAAAAGAGGGTTAATAACAAGTGTGAGATATCATGACTTAAGAGCTGTGGGTGATATAGACATATATCCTTTACTACTCCATGAAGTGTAAAACACAGAGAGAGTTCATCTACGATCATCAAAGTACACAGAAGTCACAGAAAGATATATACTGCACCCTTTGGAGTCTCATTGAAATCAGGAGGTTTCTCACTGAAAACACTGCCAGTTTCCTGAATGGTCTAAATCAGCAGGAATTTGAATAAAAAAGGATTAATAATAAGTGCAAGAAATCATGACGTAAGAGCTGTGGGTGATATGGACTTACATGCTTTCCTACTTCATGAAGTGAAAAACATAGAGAGATTTCATCTATGATCATCAAATTA
Organism: Uropsilus gracilis; assembly: GCA_004024945.1. Lineage (NCBI taxonomy): Eukaryota > Metazoa > Chordata > Mammalia > Eulipotyphla > Talpidae > Uropsilus > Uropsilus gracilis. The sequence goes on along the minus strand of PVHY01005369.1, from coordinate 81,937 downwards.
CTGGGAAATCACAGAAAGTTATATACTGTGCAAATTGGAATCTGATTGAATTCGGGAGTTTCCTCACTGTAAACACTACCAGTTGGCCTGAATGTCCAAAATCATCAGGAATTTGAATGAAAAAAGGGTTCAGATCAAGTGGGTGAAATCATGACTTAAGAACCTGAGGTGAGATGGACAACATAAGGAAATTTCATCCCTACATCTACATGTGCTAGAAATCATGACTTAAAAGCTGGAGGTGATATGGACTTATAGCCTATTCTACTCCCTGAGGAGTAATACTTAGAGAGTTCATCTATAAACATCAGTGTATAGAGAAATTACAGAAAGATATACACAGCACCCTTTGAGTCAGACTGAATTCAGGAGGTTCTCGCTGAAAACATTGCCAGTTGGACTGAAAGGCCTAAATCAGCAGGAATTTGAATGAAAAAAGGATTAATAAGAGGTGCAAGAATTCATGACATAAGAGCTGTGGGTGATATGAACTTATATGCTTTTTTATTCATGAACTGTAGAACTTAGAGAGATTTCATCTATAATCATCAAAGTACAGAGAAGTTACAGAAAGATATACACTGTACCATTTGGAGTCAGACTGAATTCAGGAGGTTCTCGGTGAAAACAATGCCAGTTGGCCTCAAAGACCGAAATCCACAGGAATTGCAATGAAAAAAGGGATAATAAAAAGTAAGATATAAAATGCTCATTTGGAATCTGTTTGGAATCAGGAGAATTCTCACTGAAAACCCTGGCAATTTGCCTTAAAAGCCAATATCTGCAGCAATTTGAATGAAACAAGTGTTAACAACAAGGGCCAGAACCTGAGATATAATAGTTAGAGGTGATATGGACTTATATGCTATTTCACTCCATGAAGTGTAAAACATAGAGAGATTTCATCTATAAACATCAAAGTACAGGGAAGTTCCAGAAAGATGTATACCGCACATTTTGGAGTCTGATTGAATTCAGGAGGTTTCTCACTGAAAATAAGGCCAGTTGGCTTGAAAGGCTTATATCAGCAGGAATTTGAATGAAAAAAGGGTTGACGACAAGTACGAGGAATCATGCCTTAAGAGCTGTGGTTATAAGGACATTTATACATTTCTACACCATGAAGTGTAAAACATAGAGAGATTTCATCTATGATCATCAAAGTACAGAGAAGTCACAGAAAGATATACACTGCACCCTTTGGATCTGATTGAATGCAGGAGGGATCTTGCTGAAATATTGCCTGTTGGCCTGATTGACTAAATCAACAGGTTTTGAATGAAAAAGGGTTTAATAACAAGTGCGAGAAATCATGACTTAAGATCTGTGGGTGATATGGACTTATATCCTATATATTTGACAAAGTGTACAACATAGGGAAATTTCATCTGTAGACATCTAAGTAGAGAAAAGTTAAGTAAGAAAAAAAACTTTTTGTAGTATGCTTCAATTCAGGAGGATTCTTCTTAAAATGCTAGAAGTTCACCCTCAAGGATGACCCATGCAGGAATTTGAATGAAAAAACTGGTTACAACAAGTGCTAGAAATCATGACTTAAAATCTAGAGGTGATATGGACATAAATCCTATTCAACTCCATGAAGTGTAATACTTAGAGAGTTCATCTATAAACATCAAAGTACAGAGAAGTTACAGAAAGAAATACACTGCACCCTTTGGAGTCAGACTGAATTCAGGAGGTTATTGCTGAAAATAATGCCTGTTAGTCTGAAAGACCGAAATTCGCAGGAATTGGAATGCAGAAACGTTTAATAACAAGTGCTATAAATCATGTCTTAAACTTGGGTGTGCGATGGACTTATATCCAATTCTACTTGCTGAAGTGTACAATATAGAGAGATTTCATCTCTAATCATCAAATGTACAGAGAAGGTACAGTACGATATAAACTGCTCCTTTGGAATCAGTTTGGAATCAGGAGCATTCTCGCTGAAAACGCTGGAAATTCGCCTTAATAGCCGAAATCTGCAGGAATTTGAACGATCAAGGGTTAACTATGGGTACCAGAACTCTTGACTTAATAGCTGGAGGTGATATGGACTTATATGCCTTTCCACTCCATGAAGTGTAAAACATAGAGAGATTTCATCTATAAACATCAAAGTACAGGGAAGTTCCAGAAAGATATATACTGCACCCTTTGGAGTCTAATTGAATTCAGGAGGTTTCTTGCTGAAAACATTGCCTTGTGGCCTGAAAGGCCTAAATCATCAGGAATTTTAATGAAAAAGACTTAATAACAAGTGCTATAAATCGTGTCTTAAGATCTGGGGGTGCAAACGACTAGATCCAATTCTACTCCATGAAGTGTACAATAAAGAGAGAAATCAATTCTAATCATAAAATGTACAGAGAAGTTATAGTAAGATATAAACTGCTTCTTTGGAATCTGTTTGGAATCAGAAGCATTCTTCAGAAAACCCTGGCAATTCAAATTAAAAGCTGTAATCCACAGGAATTTGAATGAACTAAGGGATAAAAACAAGTGCCAGAACTCTTGACTTAATAGCTGGAGGTTATAAGGAGTTATGTGCAATTCCACTCCATTAAGTGTAAACCATAGAGAGATTTCCTCTATAAACATCAAAGTATGGGGAAATTACAGAAAGATACATACTGCACACTTTGGAGTGTGATTGAATTCAGGAGGTTTCTTGCTGAAAACACTGGCAGTTGGCCTGAAAGGCCCAAATCAACAGGAATTTGATTGAAAAAATGGTTTATTACAAGTGGGAGACATCGTGACTTAAAAGCCGGAGGTGATATGGACTTATATCCTATTCTACTACAAGAAGTGTAATTAATTGGAGAGGTCATCTATAAACTTCATAGTACAGTGAATTTACAGAAATATATACACTGCACCCTTTGGAGTCAGACTGAATTCAGGAGGTTCTCACGAAAACAATGCCAGTTGGCCTGAAAGACCGTAATCTGCAGGAATTGCAATGAAAAAGGGATAATAACAAATACATAAATCATGTCTTATGATCTGGGGTTATGATGGACTTGTATCCAATCTACTCCATGAAGTGTACAATATAGAGATTTCATCTCTAATCATAAAAGGAACAGAGATTTACAGTAAGATATAAACTGCTCCTTTGGAATCTGCTAGGAATCAGGAGCATTCTCGCTGAAAACACTGGCAATTCAGCTTAAAAGCGGAAATCCACAGGAATTTGAATGAAACAAGGGTTAATAACAAGTGCCAGAACTCTTGACTTAATAGCAGAGGTGATATGGACTATGTGCTATTCCATTCCAAAAGTGTAAAACATAGAGAGATTTCATGTATAAACATCAAAGTACATGGAAGTTCCAAAAATATATATACTGCACCCTTTGGATTCTGAATGAATTCAGGAGGTTTATCGCTTAACACACTGCCTGTTCACCTGAAAGGCCTAAATCACCAGATTTGAATGAATAGAGGGTAATAACAAGTGAAAGAAATCGTGAATTTAGAGCAGGAGGTGAGATGGACATACATCCTATGCTATTCGATGAAGTGTACAACATAGGGAAATTTCATCACTACACATGTAAGTAGAGGAAAGTTAAGGAAGATATAAACAGCTCCATTGTAGTGTATTTCAGTTCAGGAGCATTCTGTCTAAAAATGCTGGAAGTTCACCCTCAAGGCAGACCCATGCAGGAATTTGAATGAAACAATGGCTAGTAACAAGTGCTAGAAATAATGACTTAAAAGCTGGAAGTGATATGGACTTATATCCTATTTTACTCCATGAAGTGTAATACTTAGAGAGTTCATCTATAAACATCAAAAAGAGAGAAGTTACAGAAAGATATACACTGCACCCATTGGAGTCTGATTGAATTCAGGAGGTTTCTCACTGAAAACACTGACAGTTGGTCTGGAAGGCCTAAATCCGCAGGAATTTGAATGAAAAATGTGTTAATAGCAGGTGCAAGAAATCATGTTTAAGAGCTGTTTATAATATAGACTTATATCCTTTTCTACTCCATGAAGTGTAAAACAGAGAGAGATTTCATCTATGATCTTGAAAGTACAGAGAAGTCACACAAAGATTAATCTGCACCCTTTGGAGTCTGATTGAATTCAGGTTTCTCACTGGAAACACTGCCAGTTGGCCTGAAAGGCCTAAATCAGCAGGAATTTGAATGAAAAAGGGTTAATAACAAGGTGTGATATCATGACTTAAGAGCTGTGGGTGATATGGACTTATATCCTATGCTATTGGAACAAGTGTAAAACATAGGGAAATTTCATCTCTATACATTTAAGTAGAGAAAAGTTAAGGAAGATATAAAAAGCTCCTTTGTAGTCTGCTTCAATTCACGGGCTCTCTGCCTGATAATGAATGCTATAAGTTTACCTTCAAGGCCGACACATGCAGGAATTTGAATAAAACAATGGTTAGTAACAAGAGCTAGAAATCGTGACTTAAAAGTTGGAGATATATGGATTTAGATCATATTCTACTCCATGAAGTGTAATAAGTAGAGAGTAAATCTATAAACTTCAAAGTGCAGAGAAGTTACAGAAGGAGATACACTGCACTCTTTGGAGTCCAACTGAATTCAGGAGGTTATTGCTGAAAACAATGCCTGTTAGCCTGAAAGACCTAAATCCGCAGGAATTGCAATACAAAAGTGTTTAATAACAAGTGACATAAATCATGTCTTAATCCTGGGCATGCTAAGGACATATATATAATTCTACTCGCTGAAGTGTACAATACAGAGAGATTTCATCTCTAGTCATCAAATGTACAGATAAGTAAGATATAAACTGCTCTTTTGGAATCTGTTTGGAATTAGGAGCATTCTCACTGAAAACGCTGTCAATTTGCCTTAAAAGGTGAAATCTGCAGGAATTTGAAAGAAACAGGGGTTAATAACAAGTGCCAGAACACTTGACTTAATGGCTGTAGGTGATATGGATTTTTTGCTATTCCATTCCATGAACAGTAAAACATAGAGAGATTTCATCTATAATCATCAAAGTACAGGGAAGTTCCATAAATATACTGTATCTTTTGGAGTCTGATTGGTCAGGAGGTTTCTCGCTAAAAACACTGCCTGTTGTCCTGAAAGAACTATATCAGAAGGAATTTGAATGAAAAAAATGTAAATAACAAGTGTGAGAAATCATGACTTAAGATCTGTAGGTGATATGGACATATATCCTTTTCTACTCCATGAAGTGTAAAACATAGTGAGAGTTCATCTATGATCATCAAAGTACAGAGAAATACAGAAAGATATATACTGCACCCTTTGGAGTCTGTTTGAATTCAGGAGGTTTCTCACTGAAAACACTGCCTGTTGGCCTGAAAGGCCTAAATCAGAGGTATTTGAATGAAAAAAAGAGTTAATAACAAGTGCGAGAAATCATGATTTAAGATCTGTGGTGACATGGACTTATATCCTTTTCTACTCCATGAAGTGTATACATAGAGAGTTCATCTATAAACATCAAAGTACAGAGAAGCTACAGAAAGATATACAGTTCACACTTTGGATTTGGACGGAATTCAGAAGGTTCTCGCTGAATGCAATGCCAGTTGGCCAGAAAGACCCAAATTCTGCAGGAAATGCAATGAAAAAAGGGATAAGAACAAGTGATATAATTCATGTCTTATGATCTGGGGGTGCGATGGAATTATATTCAATTCTACTCCGTGAAGTGTACAATATAGAAAGATTTCATCTTAATCATCAAATGAACAGAAAAGTTACAGAGATATAAACTTTCCCTTTTGAATATTTTTGGTATCAGGAGTGTTCTCGCCAAACACTGTCAATTCATCTTAAAAGCCAAAATCTGCAGGAATTTTAATGAAACAAGGGTTAATAACACGTGCCAGAACTCTTGACTTAATATCTGAATGCGATATGGAATTACAAGCTTTTTCACTCCATGAAGTGTAAAACATAGAGAGATTTCATCTATAAACATCAAAGTACAGGGAAGTTACAGAAAGATGTATACTGCACCCTTTGGATTTGGACTGAATTCAGGATGTTCTCGCTGAAAGCAATGCCAGTAGGCCTGAATGACCAAAATCCACTGGAATTGCAATGAATAAGTGATAATAACATGAACGATAATTCATGACTTAAGACCTGGGGGTGTGATGAACTTATATTCGATTCTACTCCATGAAGTGTACAATAAAGAGAGATTTATCTCTCTTTATTGTACACTTAAAGTAGTTACAGTAAGATAAAAACTGTTCTTTGGATTCTGTTTGGAATCAGTGCATTCTCGCTGAAAACTCTGGCATTTCTCCTTAAAGGGCGAAATCAGCAGGAATTAGAATGAAACAAGGGTTAATAGCGAGTGCCAGAACTCTTGACTTAATAGCGGTAGGTGATATAGACTTATATGCTCTTCCATTCCATGAAGAGTTATACATAGAGAGATTTGATCTGTAATCATCAAAGTACAGGGAAATTCCAGAAAGATATATACTGCACCCTTTGGAGTCTAATTTAATTCAGGAGGTTTTTCAATGAAAACAACGCCTGTTGGCCTGAAAGGCCTAAATCAGCAGGAATTTGAAAGAAAAATGCGTTAATAAAAAGTGCAAGAAATCATGACTTAAGACTCTGGGTGATCTGGACTTATATGCTTTAACTCCATGATATGTAAGGCAGAGAAATTTCATCTATGATAACCAAAGTACAGAGATGTCACAGAAACATATATACTGCACACTTTGGAGTCTGATAGAATTCAGGAGGTTTCTCGCTGAAAACATTGGCAGTTGGCCTGAAAGACCTAAATCACGAGGAATTTGAATGAAAAGAGGGTTAATTACAAGCATGAGATATCATGACTTAAGACAAGGAGGTAAGATGGATTATATCCTATGCTATTCGATGAAGTGTACAACATAGGGAAGTTTCAACCCTATACATAAGTAGAGAAAAGTGAAGTAAGATATAAACAATCCTTTGTAGTGTGTTTCAATTCAGGAGTATTCTGGCTGAAAATGCTGGAAGTTCACCCTCACGACCGACGCCTGAAGGAATTTGAATGAAACAATTGTTAGTAACAAGTGCTAGGTATTATGACTTAAAAGCTGCAGGTGATATGGACTTATATGCTATTCCACTCCATGAAGTGTAAAACATAGAGAGATTTCATCTGTAAACATCAAAGTATAGGGAAGTTCCAGAAAGATATATACTGCACCCTTTGGAGTCTGATGGAATTCAGGAGGTTTCTTTCTGAAACACTGCCTGTTTTCCTGAAAGGCCTAAATCAGCAGGAATTTGAATAAAAAAGTGATAGTAACAAGTGGGAGAAATCATGACTTAGGAATGTGGGTGATCTGGACTTATATCCTTTTCTAATTCATGAAGTGTAAAACATAGATAGAGTTCATCCATGATCATCAAAGTACTAGAAGTCACAGAAAGATATATACTTCAGCCTTTGGAGTCTGATTGTATTCAGGCGGATTCTCTCTGAAAACACTGCCTTTTGGCCTGAATGACTCAATCAGCAAGAATTTGAATGAAAAGTGTGAGATAACTAGTGTGAATAACTAGTGTGAGAAATCATGACTTAAGAGCTGTGGGTGGTATGGACATACATCCCTTGTTCTCCATGAAGTGTAAAACATAGAGAGATTTCATCTATGATCATCAAAGTAAGAGAAGTCACAGAAAGATATAAACTGCACTCTTTGGAATCTGATTGAATTCTGGAGGTTTCTCGCTGAAAACAATGCCTGTTGGCCTGAAAGGCTTAAATCAAGTGGAATTTGAATGAAAAAAAGCTTAATGACAACTGCGAGAAATTATGACTTAAGAGCTGAAGGTGATATGGAATTAAATACTATGCTATTTGATGTATTGTACAACAACGGAAATTTCATCCCTATAAATCTAAGTAGAGAAAAGTTAAGTAAGACATAAACAGCTCCTTTGCAGTCTGTTTCAATTCAGGAGCATTTTGGCTGAAAACGCTAGAAGTTCATGCTAAATGCGGACCTATGCAGGAATTTGAATGAATCAATGGCTAGTAACAAGTGCTAGAAAAAAATGACTTAGAAGCTGGAGAGGATATGGACTTATATCCTATTCTACTCCATGATGTGTCATTCTTAGAGAGTTCATCTATCAACATCAAAGTACAGAGAAGTAACAGAAAGATATACTCTGCACCCATTGGAGTCAGACTGAATTCAGGAGGTTCTTGCTGAAAATAATGCCAATTGGCCTGAAAGACCGAAATCCGCAGGGATTGCTATGATAAAAGTGGTAATGACAAGTGCTAGAATTCATGTCTTAAGACCTGTGGGTGCAATGGACTTATATCCAATTCTACTCCATGAAGTGTACAATATAGAGAGATTTCATCTCTAATCATCAAATGTACAGAGAAGACACAGTAAGATATAAACTGCTCTTTTGGAATCTGTTTGGAATCAGGAGCATTCTTAGTGAAAACGCTGGCAATTCTCTTTAAAATCCGAAGTCCACAGGAATTTGAATGAAACAATGGTTAAGAACAAGTGCCAGAACTCTTGACTTAATAGTGGAGGAGATATGGACTATATGCTATTCTACTCCATGAAATGTAAAACATAGAGAGATTTTGTCTATTTACATCAAGTACAGGGAAGTTCCAGAAAGATGTATACTGCACCCTTTGGAGTGTGATTGAATTCAGTATATTTCTGCTGAAAATACTGCCTGTTGGCCTGAAACCCTAAATCAGCATGAATTTGAATGAAAAAAAGGGTAAATAACAAGAGCTTGAAATCATGATTTAAGAGCTGTGAGTGATATGGAAATATATCCTTTTCTACTCCATGAAGTATAATACGTAGAGAGATTTCATCTATGATCATCAAAATACAGAGAAGTCACAGAAATATCTACTGCAACCTTTGGAGTCTGATTGAATTCAGGAGTTTTCTCACTGAAAACACTGCCAGTTGGCCTGAAAGGCCTAAATCAGCAGGAATTTGAATGAAAAAAAGGATTAATAACATTTGGGAGAATCATGTTTTAAGAGATGGAGTTGAGATGGACTTATATCCTATGCCATTCGATGAAGTTTACAATATAGGGGAATATCATCCCTATGCATCTAAGTAGAGAAAAGATAAGTAAGATATAAAAAGCTCCTTTGTAGTCTGTTTCATTCAGGAGCATTCTGGATGAAAATGCTGGATGTTAACCCTCAAGGCCGACCCATGCAGGATTTTGAATGAAACAATGGTTAGTAACAAGTACTAGAAATCATGACTTAAAAGCTGGAGGTGATATGGTCTTATATCCTATTCTAATCCATGAAGTGTAATATTTAGAGAGTTCATCTATAAATATCAAAGTACAGAGAAGTTACAGAAAGGTATAAACTGCATCGTTTGTAGTCAGACTGAATTCAGGAGGTTCTCGCTGAAAGCAATTCCATTTGGCCTGAAAGATCGAAAACTGCTGGAATTGCAATGAAAAAATGGATAGTTACAGGTGTTATATATCATGTATTAAGAGCTGGGTGTGAAATGGGCTTATATCCAATTCTACACCATGAAGTGTACAATATAGATTTATCTCTATTCAAATGTACAGGGAAGTTACATTGGATATAAACTGCTCCTTTGGAATCTGTTTGAAATCAGGGGTATTCTCGCTGATAACACTGGCAATTTACCTTAAAAGTTGATATCTACGGAATTTGAATGAAACAAGGGTTAATAACAAGTGCCACAACACATGATTTAATAGCTGGTGGTGATATGGACTCATACGCTATTCCACTCCATGACGTGTAAAACATAGAGAGATTTCATCAATAAATATCAAAGTACAGGGAAGTTATAAAAAGATATATACTGCACCATTTGGAGTCGGATTCAATTCAGGTGGTTTCTCGCTTAAAACATTGCCAGTGTGCCTGAAAGGCCTAAGTCAGCAGGAATTTGAATGAAAAAGGGTTAAAAACAAGTGTGAGAAATCATCACTTAAGAGCTGAAGGTTAGATGGTCTTATACCCTATGCTATCGATGAAGTGTAACACATAGGTAAATTTCATCCCTATACATCTAAGTAGAGAAACATTAAGTAATATATAAACAGCTCCTTGTAGTCTGTTTCAATTCAGGATCATTCTTGCTGAAAATGCTGGAGTAACACCCTCAAGGCCGACCCATGCAGGAATTTGAATGAATCAGTGGATAGTAATAAGTGCTAGAAATCATGACTTAAAAGCTGGAGGTGATATGGACGTATATCCTATTCTACTCCTTGAAGTGTAATAATTAGAGAGTTCATCTATAAACATCAAAGTACAGAAAAGTTACAGAAAGGTATCAATTGCACCCTTTGGTGTTGGACTGAATTCAGGAGGTTCTTGCTGAAAGCAATGCCAGTTGGCCTGAAAGACAAAAACCCGCAGGAATTGCAATGAAAAAACGGATAATAACAAGTGCTATAAATCATGTCTTAAGACCTGCTAGTGCGATGGACTTATATCCAATTCTACTCCATGAAGTGTACAAATAGAGAGATTTCATCTCTAATCATCAAATGTACAGAGAAGTTACAGTAAGTTATAAACTGCTCCTTTGTAACCTGTTTCCAATCAGGAGCATTCTCCCTGACAACGCTGGCAATTCGCCCTAAATGCTGAAATCTACAGGAATTTGATTGAAAACAAGGGTTAATAACTAGTGACAGAACTCTTGACTTAATAGCTCGCGGTGATATGGACTTATACGCTATTCCACTCCATGATGTGCAAAACACAGAGAGATTTCATCTATAAACATCAAAGTACAGGGAAGTTACAGAAGATATATACTGAACCCTTTGGAGTCTGATTGAATTCAGGAGGTTTCTCGCTGAAAACACTGCCATAGTGCCTGAAAGGCCTCAATCAGCAGGAATTTGAATGAAAAGGGTTAATAACAAGTGCGAGAAATCATCACTTAACAGCTGGAGGTTAGATGGACTTATATCCTATGCTATTCAATGAAGTGTAACACATAGGGAAATTTCATCCCTATACATCTAATTAGAGAAACGTTAAGTAATATATAATCAGCTCCTTGTAGTCTATTTCAATTCAGGATCATTCTTGCTGAAAATGCTGGAATTTCACCCTCAAGGCCGACCCATGCAGGTATTTGAATGAAACAATGGTTAGTCACAAGTGCTAGAAATCATGACTTAAAGGTGGAGGTGATATGGACTTATATACTATTCTACTCCATGAGGTTTACTTAGATAGTTCATCTATAAACATCAAAGTACAGAGAAGTTACAGAAAGATATACACTGCTTCTTGGAGTCGGACTGAATTCAGGAGGTTCTTGCTGAAAGCAATGCTAGTTGGCCTGAAAGACCTAAATCCACAGGAATTGCAATGAAAAAATGGGTAATAACTAGTGCTTTAAATCAGGTCTTAAGACCCATAGGTGCGATGGACTATATCCAATTCTACTCCATGAAGTGTACAGTATAGAGAGATTTCATCTCTAATCATCAAAGGTACAGAGAATTACAGTAATTATAAACTGTTCCTTTGGATTCTGTTTGGAATCAGAAGCAATCTCACTAAAAACGCTGACAATTCGCCTTAAAATCCGAAATCCACAGGAATTTGAATGAAACCAGGGTTAATAGCAAGTGCCAGAACACTTTTCTTAATAGCTGGAGGTGATATGGACATTATGCTGTTCCACTGCATGAAGTGTAAAACATAGAGAGATATCATCTATAAACATCAAAGTACAGGGAAGTTATAGAAAGATATATACTGCACCCTTTGGAGTCTGATGGAATTCAGGTGGTTTCTCACTGAAAACACTGCCTGTTGGCCTATAAGGGCTAAGTCAGCAGGAATTTGATTGAAAAAAGTGTTAATAACAAGGGTGCAAAATCATGACTTAAGAGCTGTGGGTGATATGGACTTATATCCAATTCTACTCCATGAATGTAATACTTAGAGAGTTCACCTATAAAACTCAAAGTATAGGGAAGTTACAGAAAGTTATGCACTGCACCCTTTGGAGTCGGACTGAATATAGAAGTTTATTACTGAAAACAATACCAGTTGGCCTGAAAGACCGAAATCCACAGGAATTGCAATGAAAAAATGGATAATAACAAGTGCTATGAATCATGTCTTAAGACATCAGGGTGCGATGGACTTATATTCAATCTATTCCATGAAGTGTTCAAATAGAGAGATTTCTTCTCTAATCATTAAAAGTACAGAGAAGTTACAGTAAGTTATAAACTGCTCCTTTGGAATCTGTTTTGAATCAGGAGCATCCTTGCTGAAAACGCTGGCAATTCGCCTTAAAAGCCAAAATCCACAGGAATTTGAATGAAACAATGCTTAATAACAAGTGCCAGAACTCTTGACTTAATAGCTGGAGGTGATATGAATTTATATGCTATTCCACCCTATGATATGTGAAACATAGAGAGATTTCATCTATAAACATCAAAATACAGGGAAGTTTCATAATCATATATACTGCACCCTTTGGAGTCTGATGAAATTCAGGAGGTTTCTCTTTGAAAACACTGCCTGCTGGCATGAAAGGCCTAAATCAACAGGAATTGGAATGAAAAAAGGGTTAATAACAAGTCGGAGAAATCATGACTTGGAGAACCCCATGACTGTGGGTTGTAGGAGCTAAGAAATTAGCCCCTATGACAAGGTCAGTCTGCTGCAAACCCATGAGGCTTTTGCATCAGCCAGGTATGCTGCAACCTGATAGGCTCTTATATTAGCCAAGTATGGGCCCGGAACAGCGCAGGTAAGGGGCACTCAAAGAAGAGTAAGCCCCTGTCCATAGGACATATATGGTTGCAAACTAGACCATTGGACAATTAGTATTTGTGGCAAGCATTGATTGGAGATGACCATCCTGGAATGTCTATGTCTAATGTATATGAACTCGAGACAAAGCAACAATAAATGAGACTTGATCAGAAACGTGTCTTGTCTCCATTTCTCGTGTCTCCTGTCCCATTCCCACTCCTTCCTCCAGGTCTCCATTGACGATCCCGTGGTTCAGGACATTTGGCGCCCAATGTGGGGCCTGGATACGAAGGGCAAAGTGAGGAAATCGGCACTAGCAGAAAAGGTCACAACTACAAGAATTTTTTGACCACCATGGGAATCTGCCGTGTGCTTGGATCAAAGGTAAGTGTGCCGATATCATGGGACAGGAATTAAGCCAGCATCAGGTTTATGTTAAACAATTAAAGGATACATTAAAGGCATGAGGAGTAAAGGTTAAAACTCATGATTTGTTTAGCTTTTTTGACTTTATAAAAGATCTTTGTCCTTGGTTTCCCGATGAGGGAACAATCTGTATTAAACGCTGGTCTCGTGGTGGAGATGCGCTGCAGGATTTTTATAACACATTTGGGCTGGAAAAGGTCCACATTACTGCTTTCTACTATTGGAATTTGATCAAAGAAATACTTGATAGCAGGTAGCAATGCCCATCAATAGCTGAGACAATAATGCAGACCAAGCAGGTATTGAAAACACCCTCCAGTCAAGACATCCCTGGGGCAGTTACAGACACAAAAGATCCTGACCTCATTTCCTTAGAGGACGAGTCTCCTTACCGAGAGGTTGCCACCCAACCTGCTAAACCCAAAGTGTATCCCCTTTTATACCTATCCACCCACCAGCCAGTTGCTTCAGACCCTTTAGAATCATCACCAGAAGAGGTTGACTGGGACACTCTGGCAGAGGAAGTGACACGTTGCAATAACCGCGAGGAGCATTCTCTTGGTCGCCCTCCCGCATATAACACCGCTTCTGCCCCCAAGCCCATTGTTTCCCTCACCTCTGATTCTATGAAGCTCATGAGCAACAAAATTGCTGCTCTAAACAGCCCCATATACTCTGGCCATCCTTGAATCAGTAGGGGAAGAACAGCTCACCCCCATAGATTGGAATACCCTTGTTCGAGCTGTACTTTCTGGTGGCAAACTCTTATTGTGGAAGTCTGAGTTCCATGAGAATTGTCAGGCCACTGGGTAGAGAAACGCTCAGGTAGGAAATGATTGGACCTTTGATATGCTAACCGGTTCTGGCAACTTTACCTCTAATGAACAGCAGATGGAGTATGACCCTGGCCTTTTTTCACAGATCCAAGCCGCCGCCCTAAAGGCATGGCACAAGCTTCCAGTGAAAGGAAGTCCTGACTCCTCCCTTACGGGGGTTCGCCAAAGCCCAGATGAGCCTTTCTCTGAATTTGCTAACCACCTTTAGAAACCACGGATAGAATCCTTGGCAATACTGACACAAACATGCATTTTATTAAACAGCTCACTTTTGAGAACGCTAACCCTGCTTGCCAGGCAGCGATACACCCGTATAAGAATAAGACTGATCTATCAAGTTACATCCACCTCTGTGATGAAATAGGTCCCTCTTACCAACAGGGGCTTGCCATGGCAGCTGCCTTTAGTGGACAGACCGTAAAGGACTGTTTACAGTCCAGGGATAGCTCCAGGAAGAACTGCTTAAAATGTTATAGACCGGGACATTTTGCCCGGCAATGTCGCAGCGCCCCGGCGGCTGCGCCTCCCCAGAGTGTGCCGAGCCTTTGTCCATGTTGTAAAAAGGGACGCCATTGTCTAAATGAGTGCAGATCTAAAACTGATGCTCAAGGAAATCTCCTTCAACCCCTCCAGGGAAATGGCCTGAGAGGCCCCTTGTCCCGGGGCCGACACAAAATTTCAGGACCATCAGTTTTGTCCCTGCCAGCCCTCCCAACCTGCCAAATGCAGCTTTCCCAGTCTCCGCTCAGTCTCAGACCTCAAATGAGCCACCCCAGGAAGCACAGGACTGGACCTCTGTTCCTCCTCCCGCATAATACTGACCCCAGAGATGGGACCACAAATCCTCCCCACTGGCATTTCAGGTCCTTTGCCTCCCAATAAGTTTGGCCTCATTCTTGGCCGTGGGAGCTCTGCTATTGCGCGACTTCAGGTTTTTCCTGGTGTTATTGATAATGACTTCACAGGAGAAATTTCGATTGTTTGCTGCTGCTCACAGCTGGTTACCGTGTCCAAAGGTCAGCATATTGCTCAGCTGGTCCTCCTCCCTTTCTCTCCATGGCCAATAAGTCCCAAAGCCCCTCCCACGAGGACAGTAAATTTGGCTCTTCGAAGATTACTGGGTTCATCAGCTTTCTGATCGCAAACCAATCCTCTCTCTTTGGTTGGATGGAAAGGAATAATCCGGTCTCCTTGACATGGGGGCTGATGTTACAATTATCAGTGAAAAGTTTTGGCCCTCCGCATGGCCTTCCTTGGATTATTTGACTAATCTCAAAGGCATTGGGCAAAGTTCCAATCCTCGAAAAAGTACTAAATTTCTTACCTGGAAGGATAGGGAAGGTAATTCTGGCCTCATAAAACCTTTTGTTGTCCCTTACCTACCTGTTAACCTGTGGGGGAGGGATCTGCTTTCCAAAATGCAGGTCATTATGTGCAGCCTTAATGATGTAGTTACTGCCCAAATGCTGGCCCAGGGTTATAGCCCTGGAAAAGGTTTAGGTAAACAGGAAGATGGCATTTTACAGCCTATACCAGCAAATGTCAAGTTGATAAGAAGGGTTTTGGAAATTTTTGATTTTAGCCATTGACATTCCTGCACCCCAACGGTGCGTGGATCCCATTATCTGGAAATCTGACAAACCTGTCTGGGTTGATAGTGGTCTCTCCCTCGGGAAAATTTACTAGCCGCTGAGCAGTTAGTGCAGGAACAGCTCTCAGCAGGACATATAGTGGAAAGTAATTCCCCCTGGAACATCCCCATCTTTGTCATTAAAAAAGTCAGGAGGCTGGCATCTCTTACAAGACCTATGTGTTGTTAATTCCTCTGTGGTCCTTATGGGTGCTCTGCAGCCTGGCCTGCCCTCTCCTGTCACCATCCCTTCCAGTTACTTTAAAGCCATAATTGACCTTAAAGATTGCTTCTTTACAATTCCCCTCCACCCAAAAGACTGTCGTCATTTTGCATTTAGCATTCCTTCTGCCAGTTTTAGAGAGCCGATGAGGCGGTATCAGCAGCGTGTTCTGCCGCAGGGCATGGCTAATAGTCCCACGCCCTGTCAAAAATTTGTGGCAGCAGCCATTCCCCCGGTCTGGTCAAACTGGCCAGCGCTCTACATTGTCCATTATATGGATGATATCCCCATTGCAGGTCATTCTGGTCAGCATATCCTACAATGTTTGGCTCAGCTGCAAGACGAGCTGACTACTAAGGGGTTACAAATTGCCCCCAAGAAAATTCAGCTCAAAAACCCTTATACCTACTTCGGTTTTCAGCTTGTTGGGTCCAGGATTTTCACTCCAAAAGCCGTCCTTCGCCGAGATCACCTCCGCACCCTCAACGATTTTCAAAAACTTCTGGGAGACATCAATTGGCTCCACCCATATCTCAAACTTACCACGGGTGATCTCAAACCTCTTTTTAATACTTTACAGGGAGACCCTAGCCCTAAGTCCCCCAGGAAACTCTCCCATGAGGCCCTCTCTGCCCTGCAAAGGGTTGAGGATGCCATCGAAAATCAGTTTGTTTCCTGCCTTGACTACTCTTGGCCTTTTGCCCTCATTTTCCCAACCTCCACTGCTCCTATGGGTCTGTTTTGGCAAAGCTCTCCTGTCATGTGGCTCCACTTGTCCTCCTCACCAAAGCGTGTCCTGCTTCCTTATTATGAGGCAGTGGCTGAGCTGATCATCATGGGGAGAGAACACAGTAGAAAGCTCTTTGGTCTTGAACCTGCTCAGCTTATTCAACCCTATACTCGCCAACAAGTTTCCTGGCTCTTCAAAATTCAGATTCTTGGCTTGTGGCTTGCACCTCTTATGTGGGTTCCATTGACAACAATTACCCGCCTGACAAGTTTGTTCAATTTTCTACCTTGCATTCCTTCGTTTTCCCCCACATCACTAGCTTCTCTCCCTTACCCGACGCTCTCTTGTTTTTTACTGATGAATCATCCTCGGGAACAGCAGCCTATGTGGTTGATGGTGTGGCCACTAGCCTCTCCACCCCCCACACCTCCGCCCAGCTCGTAGAACTTCAAGCAGTCCTTGCTGTGTTTTCCGCCTTTCCTGACCAGGCACTTAACATTTACACTGACAGTGCCTACTTGGCTCATGCACTCCCTCTTCTGGAGACGATTCCTCAGATTTGTTCCAGTTCCCCTGCTTCTCATTTATTCCTCCAGTGTCAGCGCTTAATTTGAGACCGCAGCCTCCCATTCTTTGTGGGACACATTCGAGCGCACTCTGGCCTTCCCGGCCCCCTTGCCCACGGTAATGTGCTTGCAGATTCTGCCACAAGATTTGTGGCCCCTGTGACCTCCGATTCCCTGACTCTAACACAAGAGGCACATGCCCTCCACTACCTCAATGCGCATTTGCTCCGCCTGATGTTTCGTATCATCGCCCGCGAACAAGCAAAGTAGATTATATGGCAGTGCGCCTCCTGCGTTACCCATCTCCCCACTCCTCACCTCGGGGTCAATCCCCATGGGCTGGTTCCCAATGCCCTTTGGCAAATGGATGTCACCCATTGTCCCAAATTTGGCATCCTCAAATATGTTCATGTTTGCATTGATACCTGCAGTGGCTTCCTTATGGTTTTGCTTCAATCAGGCGAGGCCACAAAGAATGTTATCGCCCATTTGCTTCGTTGTCTCTCCATTGCTGGCACTCCAAAGCAACTTAAAACAGACAATGGGCCTGGATACTCTTCTCATGCCTTTAAAGATTTCTGTGCTAAACTACAAATTTGCCATGTTTCTGGCATTCCTTATAATCCCCAGGGGCAGGGCATTGTGGAACGTGCTCACTTATCCCTTAAGACCATGCTTCAAAAGCTAAGACAGGGGGACCTCTGGTGTCCTACTAAGGGGACTCCTAGGACTCTTCTCAACCACGCACTCTTTATCCTCAACTTTCTGACTCTAGACAGAGATGGTAAGTCTGTAGCAGAGTGCTTTTGGCATCCTGACACTCGCACCCATTTCACCATGGTCCGCTGGAAAGATCCCTTAGATAACTCCTGGTACGGCCCTGACCCGGTGCTGACTTGGGGTCGAGGCTCTGTTTGCATTTTCTCTCAGCAACATGATGTGGCCATATGGCTGCCGGAACGCCTGGTAGAACAGGTTGATCACCATAACCTATCCAGGGAAGGAACCTCTCCCTGAGATTGCTCCCCTCTTTTCTTTTCCCCTTTTTAGGAACAATGCCTTCCCTTTCGGGCTCATGACCTTCTCAGCACTCCTGATGACTGCACACACTGGCTTTGACGACCCCAGTCATGCCCATGAACTTCTTCAAAGCATCCGTGGAAAACCCTGTGATTACAAAGGGGGCTACGCACCAACACCAACCCTCAACACTTTCAACTCTGTCTCCTGCCTTAGAGCAATGGCATATCGAGTGGAAAATGCTCAGTGGGTTTGCATGTCTGCACCTTCCATCATTCCCTCCAACCGTCCTGCTTGCTGCCCCTGCACTGAGTTCTATTCCTCTATGCATAGTTCCTGCTATTCAAGTTATGCTACCTGCATGGCCAGCAACAGGACTTTCTACTATGCCACTAAAACTGGGGATTTTTCTGGATCCACAGGTGGTGACTGGGACCCTATTGCCATAACAGGCCACTCTAACAAGCTCATGGCCTCTTCATGCCAAGGGAAGATCGGAGCTGTAGTTTGCTGGGACACCCTGGCCCCCATCCACATTTCGGATGGTGGTGGACCCCAGGCCCAGGCCCATTGTTTCACACCAGCTGTAGGAGCTAGCTAGTGCCCATGACCCCCTCTGCTCCCTCTTATATCACCCTCTGGCTCTTCCAAAAACTCGGGGCCCCTCACATCTCGACCCCCTTATGGAACTTTTCCTTTCCATCACTCCTTTCTTAATTCTTCCAAACCTGGTCTTGCTGCAGACTGCTGGTTGTGTCTCCGCCTTGGCATCCCTGTCCCTCTAGCTATACCTTTTAATGCCTCTCTGCCCGACTCCATGGACTAATCTCCCTCCACCCCACTTCAGACACAGCCTCTCCCCTTTTTTGTATCTCCGTGTTATTTTTCCCCTTCATGAAACCTTTCCTCATAAATCGATGTAGGTATAGCCAATTTTCCCAACTGCTCTCAGTATCTAATATTTCCCATGATTTATGTGCCCCGAATGGCACCGTGTTTGTCTGCAGCCTCAATCTTGCATACTCTTATCTCCCACAAAATTGGACGGGTCTCTGCACCTTAGCCCTCCTCCTCCCTGATGTGGATCTCATCCCTGGCAACTCTCCAGTCCCAGTTCCAGCCATTGAGCACTTTGCCGGTCACGCTAAACATGCCATTCAGATGACCCCCCTTCTTGCAGGGCTTGGCATCTTGGCCGCCTTCGCTACTGACTCAGCGGGGCTCAGTCTCTCTATCTCACGCTATACCAAGCTCTCCAAACAGCTCATCTCTGACATTCAGGTCCTCTCTGAGACTATCCAAGACCTTCAGGATCAGGTTGATTCCTTCGCCGAAGTAGTCCTTCAAAACAGGAGGGGTTTAGATCTGTTGACTGCAAAACAAGGGGGGATCTTCTTGGCTTTGGGGGAAAAATGTTGTTTTTATGCAAATAAATCTGGCGTCGTTCGCGACCACATCAAACAGCTACAAGATGATCTAGAGCAGTGGCGTCACCAGCTTGCTGAAAATCTGCTCTGGTCAGGTTTTAACAGTTTCCTCCTTTTTCTACTCCCATTTCTAGGCCCTTTGGTGGCCTTAATTCTCATACTCACTATTGCCCCGTGCCTGCTCAACCGGCTCATGACATTCATTCGGCAGCAAATTGAAACCGCCCAAGCTAAAACCATCCAGGTTCATTACCAGTGCCTGGAAATGCAAGATGCCCAGACATATGTTAGCAGACTTTCCGCATGAGGTACGGTGTAACAGGTTCCACTTTCCCTGTGATGTGTTGGACACCCAATGACGGGTACGAGGGTTTGGCTGAGTAACACCTAAGACAGGATGGTATCCTCAATTCAAGGCAACCCCTCCGATGAAGGATCCATTGCTCCAGGCTCAGACCCCAACTTAAGAGAGGCGGAATCCCTAGGTCTTACTGTCCCAATAAAATAAACAACTAAAAAGGGGGACCTGTAGAGAGCTAAAATTAGTCCCTACGCATGGTCAGTCTGCTGCAAACCCATGAGGATTTTGCATCAGCCAGGTATGCTGCAACCTGATAGGCTCTTATATTAGCCAAGTATGGGCCCAGAACAGCGCAGGTAAGGGGCACTGAAAGAAGAGTAAGCCCCTGTCCATAGGAGACCATATATGGTTGCAAACTAGACCACTGGACAATTAGTATTTGTGGCAAGCATTGATTGGAGATGACCATCCTGGAATGTCTGGAATGTCTAATACATATGTGTAATGTATATGAACTCAAGACAAAGCCACATTAAACAAGATTTGATCAGAAACCAGTCTTGTCTCCATTTCTCGTGTCTCCTGTCTCACCTCCATTCGCACTCCTTCCTCCAGGTCTCCGTTGACGATCCCGCAGGTCGGGACAGTGGGTGATATGGATTTACATCCTTTTCTACTCCATGAAGTGTAAAACATAGAGAGATTTCATCTATGATCATCAAAGTACAGAGAAGTGACAGAAAGATACATAGTGCACCCCTTGGTGTCTGATTTGAATTCAGGAGATGACTCCCTGAAAACACTACAGTTGGTAAGAAAGGACTAAATAAGCAAGAATTTGAATGAAAAAATGGTTAATAACAGGTGCGAGTCATCATGACTTAAGAGCGGGAGGTGAGATGGAACTATATTGTATGCTATTCCATGAAGTGTACAACATATGGAAGTTTCATCCCCAAATACTAAGTAGAGAAAAGGTAGGCAAGATATAAACAGCTCCTTTGTAGTCTGTTTCAAGTCAGGAGCATTCTGGCTGAAAATGCTGGAAGTTCACCCTCAAAGCCAACACATGCAGGAATTTGAATGAAACAGTGGATAATACCAAGTGCTAGAAGTCATGACTTAAAAGCTGGAAGTGATATGGACTTATATCCTATTCTACTCCATGAAGTGTAATGCTTACAGAGTTCATCTATAAACACCAAAATACAGAAAGTTACAAAACGATATTCACTGCACCCTTGGAGTTGGACTAAATTCAGGAGTTTCTCGCTGAACAAATGCCAGTTGGCCTGAAAGGCTGATCCACAGGAATTGCACTAAAAAAGGGATAATAACAAGTGCTATAAATCATGTCTTAAGACATGGTGGTGAAATAATTATATCTAATTCTACTCCTTGAAGTGTACAATATAGAGAGAATTCACCTCTAAATATCAAAGTTACAGAGGGGTTAGAGTAAGATATAAACTGCTCCTTTGGAATCTGTTTGGAATCAGGAGCATTCTTGCGGAAAATGCTGGCAATTCGACTTAAAAGATGAAAACCAGAGAAATTTGAATGAAAAAAGGGTTAATAGCAAGTGCAGGAATTCTTGACTTAATAGCTAGAGGTGATATGGAATTATAAGTTATTCCACTCCATGAAGTGTAAAACTTGAGAGTTCATCTATAAACATCAAAGTACAGGGAAGTTCAGAAAGATATATACTGCACCCTTTAGAGTCTAATGGAATTCAAGAGGTTTCTCACTGAAAACACTGCGTGTTGGGTTGAAAGGCCTAAAGAGCAGGAATTTGAATGAAAAAGAGTTAATAAGGGTGCGAAATCATGACTTAAGAGATGTGGGTGATATGGACAAATATCCTATTCTATTACATTATGTGTAATACTTAGAGAGTTCATCTATAACCATCAAAGTACACAGTAGTTCAGAAAATGATACACTGCACCCTTTGGTGTCGGACTGAATGCAGAAGGTTCTTACTGAAAACAAAACGAGTTGGCCTGAAAGACCAAAATCAGCAGGAATTGCAATGAAAAAAGGGATAGTAACAAGTGCTATAAATCATACCTTAAGAAACGAGGTGCGATGGACTTATATCCAATCTATTCCATGAAGTGTACAAAGAGAGAGATTTCATCTCTAATCATCAAATGTACTAGAAGTTACAGTAAGTTATAACTGCTCCTTTGGAATATGTTTCAAATCAGGAGCATTCTCAATGAAAACGGTGGCAATTAGCCCTAATATACAAAATCTGCAGGAATTTGAATGAAACAAAGCTTAAACAAGTGCCAGAACTCTGATATAATAGTTGGAGGTGATATGAACTTATATGCTGTTCCATTCCATGATGTGTAAAACATAGAGAGATTTCATCTATAACATCAAAGTAAAGTGAAATCACAGAAAGATATATACTGCACCCTTTGGCTCTGATTGTATTCAGGATGTTTCTCCCTGAAAACATTGATAGATGGCCTGAAAAACATAAATCAGCAGGATTTTGAATGAAAAAAGGGTTAATAACAAGTGGGGGAAATCATGACTAAAGATCTGTGGGTGATATGGACTTATATCCTTTTCTACTCCATGACGTGTAAAATATAGAGAGATTTCATCTATTATCATCAAAGTAAAGAGAAGTCACAGAAAGATATATACAGCACCCTTTGGAGTCTGATTGAAATCATGAAGTTTCTCCCCGAAAGCACTGCCTGGTTGCCTGAAAGACCTAAATCAGCAGGAATTTGACTGAAAAAAGGGTTAATAACAAGTGGGAGAATCATGAATTAACATCTGTGGGTGATATGGACTTATATCAATTTCTAATCCATGAAGTAAAACATAGAGAGATTTCATCTATGATCATCAAAGTAAAGTCACAGAAGATATATACTGCAGCCGTTGGAGTCTGATTGAACTCAGGAGGTTTCTCCCTGAAAACACTGCCCATTGGCCTGAAAGGCTTCAGCAGTAGTTTAATGAAAAAAGGGTTAACAAAAAATGCGAGAAATCATACTTAAGATTGGAGGGTGATATGGAATTATATCCTTTTCTACCCCATGAAGTGTAAAACATAGAGAGATTTCATCAATGATCATCAAAGTACAGAGAATTCACAGAAAGATATATAATGTATCATGCTTCGGAGTCTGATAGAATTTAGGAGGTTTCTGCCTGAAAACCATGCCAGTTGGCCTGAAAGGCCTTAATTAGCACTATGTGAATGAAAAAAGGGTTAATAACCAACGGGAGAAATCATGACTTAAGATATGTGGATGATATGGACTTACATCCTTTTCTACACCATGAATTGTAAAACATAGATTTCGCTTATGATCATCAATGTACAGAGAAGTCACAGAAAGATATATATTGCACTGATAGGAGTCTGATTGAATTCAAGAGGTTTCTCACTGAAAACACTGCCTGTTGCCCTGAAGGCCTAAATCAGCAGGAATCTGAATGAAAAATGAGTTAATAACAAGTGGGAGAATGACTTAACATCATGGGTGATATGGACTTATATCATTTTCTACCCATGAAGTGTAAAACAGAGAGTTTCATCGATGATATGAAATTACAGAGCCTTCACAGAAAAATATATACTGCACCCTGGGAGTCTGATTGAATTCAGGAGGTTACTCCCTGAAAACACTGCCTGTTGGCCTGAAAGGCCTAAATCAGCAGGAATTTGAATGAAAAAAAAGGTAATAACAAGTAGGAGATATCCTGATTTAAGATCTCTGGGTGATATGGACTTATATCCTTTTCTACTACATGAAGTGTAAAACATAGAGAGATTCATCTATAAACATCAACATACAGGGAGGTACCAGAAAGATATATACTACAACCTTTGGAGTCCGTTGAATTCAGGAGGTTTTCTCCCTGAAAGCACTGACTGTTGGCCTGAAAGGCCTAAATCAGCAGGAATTTGAATGAAAAAAAGTTTAATAACAAGGGGGAGAAATCCTGACTTAAGATCTGTGGGTGATATGGACATATATCCTTTTCTACTCCATGAAATGTAGAACATTGAGAGATTTCATCTATAAACATCACGTACAGGGAAGTACCAGAAGGATATATACTGCACTCTTTGGAATCTGATTGAATTCAGGAGGTTTCTTGCTGAAAACACTGCCTTATGTCCTGAAAGGCCAAAACCAGCAGGAATTTGAATAAAAAAGGGTTAATAACAAGTGGGAGAAATCATGATGTAAGATCTGTGGGTGATTGGATTATATCATTATTACCCAATGAAGTGTAAAACATAGAGAGATTTCATCTATGATCCTCAAATTACAGAGATGTGACAAAAAATTATATATATTTCACCCCTTGGAGTCTGTATGAACTCAGGAGGTTTCTCCCTGCAAACACTCGCAGTTGGCCTGAAAAGCCTAAATCAGCAGTAATATCAATGAAAAAAGGGTTCAAGTGAGAGAAATGAAATCATGACTTAGGATCTGTGGGTGATATAGACTTATATGCTTTTATACCCCATGAAGTGTAAAACAGAGATATTTCATCTATGATCATCAAAATATAGAGAAGTCACAGAAAGATAGATACTGCACATTTGGAGTCTGATTGAATTCAGGAGGTTTCTCGCTGAAAAAAACTGCCTTTGTCCTGAAAGGCCTAAATCAGCAGGAATTTGAATGAAAAAAGGGTTAATAACAAGTGAGAGAAATCATGACTTAAGATGTGTGGGTGATATTTACTTATATCCTTTCCACCCCATGAAGTGTAAAACAGAGAGATTTCATCTATGATCATCAAAGTACAGAGAAGTCACAGAAAGATATATATTGCACCCTTTGGAGTCTGATCGAACTCAGGAGGTTTCTCCCTGAAAACACTGGCAGTTGGCCAGAAAAGCCTAAATCAGCAGTAATATCAATGAAAAAAAGGGTTAATAACAAGTGAGAGAAATGAATCAATACTTAGGCTCTGTGGGTGATGTAGACTTATATCCTTTTATACCCCATGAAGTGTAAAACAGAGAGATTTCATCTATGATCATCAAAATATAGAGAAGTCACAGAAAGATATATATTGCACATTTGGAGTCTGATTGAATTCAGGAGGTTTCTCGCTGAAAAAAACTGCCTTTGGCTGAAAGGCCTAAATCAGCAGGAATTTGAATGAAAAAAGGGTTAATAACAAGTGAGAGAAATCATGACTTAAGATGTGTGGGTGATATTGACTTATATCCTTTCCACTCCATGAAGTGTAAAACAGAGAGATTTCATCTATGATCATCAAAGTACAGAGAAGTCACAGAAAGATATATACTGCACCCTTTGGATTCTGATTGATCTCAGGAGGTTTCTCCCTGAAAACACTGCCAGTGGGGCTGAAAAGCCTAAAACAGCATGAATTTGAATGAAAAAAGGGGTTAATAACAAGTGGGATAAATCATGACTTAAGATCTGTGGGTGATATGGACCTATATCTTTTTCTACTCCGTGAAGTATAAAACATAGAGAGATTTAATCGGTGATCATCAAAGTATAGAGAAGTCACAGAAAGATATATACTGCACCATTTGGTGTCTGATTGATCAGGAGGTTTCTAGCTGAAAACACTGCCTGTTGGCCTGAAAGGCCTTAATCAGCAGGAATTTGAATGAAAAAAGGGTTAATAAAAAGTGTGATAAATCATGACTTAAGATGTGAGTGACATGGACTTATACCCTTTCTACTCCATGAGGTGTAAACAGAGAGCTTTCAAATGTGATCTTCAAATTATAGAGAAGTCACAGAGAGATATAAACTGCACCCTTTGGAGTCTGATTGAATTCAGGAAGTTTCTTGCTGATAACACTGCCTGTTGGCCTGTAAGGCCTAAATCAGCAGTAATTTGAATGAAAAAAGGGTAATAACAAGTGCAAGAAATCATGACTTAAGTACTGTCAGTGATATGGACTTATATCCTATGCTATTTAATGAAGTGTACAACGTAGGGAAATTTCATCCCTATACATCTAAATAGAGAAAAGTTAAGTAAGATATTAACAGCTCCTTTGTATTCTGTTTCAATTCAGGCACATTCTCGCTGAAAATGCTGGACGTTCCCCCTCAAGGCTGACCCATACAGGAATTTGAATGAAAGGATGGTTAATAACAAGTACTAGAAATCATGATTTAAAAACTGGAGGTGATACGGACTTATATTCTATCTACTCCATGAAGTGTTATATTTAGAGAGTTCATCTATAAACATCAAAGTACAGAGAAGTTACAGAAAGATATATACTGCCCCCTTTGGTTAACACTGAGTTAGTAGGTTCTCGCTGAATGCCATGCCAGTACGCCTGAAAGACTGAAATCAACAGGAATAGCAATGAAAAAAAGGGATAATAACAAGTGCTATAAATCATGTCTTAAGACCTGGGGGTACGATGGACTTATATTCCATTCTACACCATCAGTGTATAATATAGAGAGATTTCATCTCTAATCATCAAAGGTTCAGAGAAGTTACAGTAAGATATAAAATGCTCCTTTTACCTGTTAGCATCAGGAGCATTATCACCAAAAACACTGGCAATTCTCCTTAAAATCCGAAATTCACAAATTTGAATGAAACAAGGGTTAATAAAAAGTGCCTGAACACTTGATTTAATAGCTGGAGGGGATATGGACTTATATGCAATTCCATTCAATGACATGCAAAACATATAGAGATTTCATCTATATACATGAATGTACAGGGTAGTTCCATATAGATATACACTGCACCCTTAGGAGTGTGATTGAATTCAGAAGGTTATGTGCTGAAAACACTGCCTGTTGACCTGATAGGCCGCATCAACGGAATTTGAATGAAAAAAGGGTTCATAACAAGTGGAAGAAATCATGAATTAAGGTCTGTGTGTGATATGGACTTACATCTTTCTCTACTCCATGAATTGTAAAACATAGAGAGATTTCACCTATGATCATCAAGGTGCAGAGAAGTCACAGAAAGATATATATTGCACCCTTTGGATTCTGATTGAATTCAGGAGGTTTCTCATGAAAACACTGCCTGTTGGCCTGAAAGTCCGAAATCAGCAGGAAATTGAATTAAAATGGTTAATAACAGTGCAAGAAATCATGATTTAAGAGCTGTCGGTGACATGGATTTATATCCTTTTCTAATCTATGAAGTGTAAAACATAGAGGATTTCATCTATAAACATCAAAGTACATGGATGTTCCAGAAAGATATACATTGCACCCTTTGGATAGTGATTGAGTTTAGGAGGTTTCTCCCTGAAAACACTTCCTGTTGTCTTGAGAGGCCTAAATCAGCAGGAATTTGAATGAAAAAAAGGGTTAATAACAAGTAGAGACCTCATGACTTCAGAGCTGTGGGTGATAAAGTCATATATTCTTTCTACTCCATGAAGTGTAAAACATACAGAGATTTCATCTATGATCATCAATGTACAGAATAGCCACAGAAAGATATATACTGCACCCTTTGAGTCTGATTGAATTCAGGAGGTTTATTGATGAAAACACTGCGTGTTTGCCTGAAAGGCCTAAATTTTTAACAGGAATTTGAATGATAAAATGGTTAATAACAAGTGTGAGAAATCATGAATTAAGATCTTGATGATATGGACTTATATCCATTTCTACACCATGAAGTGTAAAACAGAGAGAGATTTCATCTATGATCAATTAAGTATAGAGATTTCACAAAAAGATATATACTGTAACGTTTGAAGTCTGATTGAATTCAGGAGTTTTCTCCCTGAAAACACTGCCAGTTTGCCAGAAAGGCCTGCATCAGCAGGATTTGAAAGAAAAAAGTGTTAAGAACAGGTGCGAGTAATCATGACTTAAGTACTGTGTGTGATATGGACTATAATCTTTTCTACTCCATGAATTGTAAAACATAGTGAGATTTCATCTATGATCATCAAAGTATTAAGAAGTCACAGAAAGATATACTGCGATCTTTGTAGTCTGGTTGAATTCAGGAAGTTTCTCGGTGAAAAATCTGCCTCTAGCCTGAAAGGCCTAAATCAGCAGGAAATTGAATGATAAAAGGGTTAAAAACAATTGGGAGAAATCATGACTTTAGAGCTGGAGGTGAGATGGACTAAGATCCTATGCTATTCGATGAAGTGTAAAACATAGGGAAATTTCATCCCAATCCATCTAAGTAGAGAAAAGTAAAGTAAGATATAAACAGCTCCTTTGTAGTCTATTTCAATTCAGGAGCATTATGGCTGAAAATGCTGGACATTCACCCTCAAGGCCGACCCTTAAAGGATTTTGAATGAAAGGATAGTTAATAACAAGTGCCTGAAATCATGATTTAAAAGCTGGAGGTGATATGGACTTGTACCCTATACTACTCCATGAAGAGTAATATTTAGAGAGTTCATCTATAAACATCAAAGTACAGAGAAGTTACAGAAAGATACACACTGCACCCTTTGGAGTCAGACAGAATTAGGAGGTTCTTGCTGAAAGCAATGCCAGTTGGCCTGAAAGACTGATATCACAGGAATTGCAATGATGAACGGTATAATAAAAACTGGTATAAATCATGTCTTAAGACCTGGGGGTATGATGGACTTATATCCAATTCTACAAGATCAAGTGTATAATATAGAATGATTTCATCTCTAATCATCAAAGGTACAGAGAAGTTAAAGTAAGATATAAAATTCTCCTTTGGAATCTGTTAGAATCAGTAGCATTCTTGCTGAAAACAATGGCAATTCTCCTTAAAAGCCGAATCCACAGGAATTTGAATGAAACAAGTGTTAATAACAAGTGCCAGAACACTTGATTTAATAGCTGGAGATGATATGGACTTATATGCACTTCCACTCAATGAAGTGCAAAATATATAGAGATTTCATCTATAAACAGGAACGTACAGGGAATTTCCATAAAGATATATACTGCACCATTTGGAATGTGATTGAATTCAGAAGGTTTCTCTCTGAAAACACTGCTGTTTGCCTGAAAGGCCTAAATAAGCAGGAATTTGAATGAAAAAGGGTTAATAAAAAGTGTGAGAAATCATGACTGAAGATGTGTGGGTGATATGGAATTATATCCTTTTCTACCCCATGAATTGTAAAACATAGAGAGATTTCATTTTTGATAGTCAAGGTACAGAGAAATCACATAAAGATATATACTGCACCCTTTGGAGTCTGATTGAATTCAGGAGTTTTCCCCCTGAAAACACTGCCTTATGGACTCAAAGGCCTGCATCAGCAGGAATTTGAATAAAAAAGGGTTAATAACAAGTGCAAGAAATCATGATTTAAGGATGTGAGTGACGTGGATTTATATTCTTTTCTTCTCCATGATTAGTAAATCATAGAGGATTTCATCTATAAACATCAAAGTACAGGAAGTTCCAGAGAGATATATACTGCACCCTTTGGAATGTGATTGAATTCAGGAGATTCTCGATGAAAACACTTTGTGTTGCCTGAAAGGCCTAAATCAGAGGAATTTAAATGAAAAAAGGGTTAATAATAATTAGAGAAATCATGACTTAAGCTATGGGTGATATAGACATATATCCTTTCTACTCCATGAAGCATAAAACATAGAGAGATTTCATCTATTATCATCAAAGTAAACAGAAGTGACAGAAAGATATACATTGCACCCTTTGGAGTCTGATTTAAGTCGGAAGGTTTCTTTCCGAAAACACTGCCTGTTGGCTTGAGAGGCCTAATCAGCAGGAATTTGAATGAAAAAAGGGTTAATAACAAGTGGGAGAAATCATGACATAAGATCTGTGGGTGATATGAACTATATCCTTTTCTACTCCATGAAGTGTAAAACATAGAGAGATTTCATCTATGATCATAAAGGTACAGAGAAGTCACAGAAAGATATATACTGCCCCCATTGGGGTCTGATTGAATTTGGGAGGTTTCTCCCTGACAACACTGCCAGTTGGCCTGAAAGGCCTGCATGTACAGGAATTTGAATGAAAAAATGGTTAATAACAAGTGCAAGAAATCATGATTTAAGAGCTGTGGGTGACATGGATTTATATCCTTTTCTACTCCATGAAGTGTAAAATATAAGGATTTCATCTATAAACATCAAAGTAGAGGGAAGTTCTAGTAAGATATATACTGCACACTTTGGAGTGTGATTGAATTCAGGAGTTTTCTCATGGAAAACACTTCTTGTTGGCCTGAAAGGCCTAAATCATCAGGAATTTGAATGAAAAAAGTGTTAATAATAAGTGGGAGTAATCATGAGTTAAGAACTGAGGGTGATATGGACTTATATCCTTTACTACCCCATGAAGTGTAAAACATAGATTTCATCTATGATCATCAAAGTACAGACAAGTCACAGAAAGATATATACTGCACCCTTTGGAGTATGAATTCAGGAGGTTTCTTCCTGAAAACACTGCCAGTAGGCCTTAAAGGCCTAAATGAGAAGGAATTTGAATGAAAAAAGGGTTAATAACAAGTGCCAGAACACTTTTCTTAATAGCTGCAGGTGATATGGACTTATATGCTCTTCCATTCAATGAAGTGCAAAACATATAGAGGTTTCATCTGTAAACATCAACGTAAAGGCAAGTTCCATAAAGATATATTATATACTGCACCCTTTGTAGTGTGAGTGAATTCAGAAGGTTTCTCTCTGAAACACTGCCTGTTGTCTTGAAAGGCCTAAATCATCAGGATTTGAATGAACAAGGGTTAATAACAAGTGGAAAATTAATTACTTAATATCTGTGGGTGATATGGACTTATATGCTTTTCTACCCCTTAAGTGTAATACATAGAGAGATTTCCTCTATGATCATCAAAGTACGAGAAGTCACATAAAAATATAATGTACTGCACCCTAAGGAGTCTGATTGAAATCAGGAGTTTTCTCCCTGACAGCATTGCCAGTTGGTCTGAAAGGCCTGCATGAGCAGGAATTTAATGAAAAAAAGGTCAATAACAAGTGCAAGAAATCATGATTTAAGAGCTGAGGTGACCTGGATTTATATCCTTTTCTGCTCCATGAAGTGTAAAATACAGAGGATTTCATCTATAAACATCAAAGTACAGAGAAGTTCCAGAAATATATATACTGCACCCTTTGGAGTGTGATTGAATTCACGTGTTTTCTCCCGGAAAACACTTCCTGTTGGCCTGAAAGGCCTAAATCAGCAGATTTTGAATGAAAAAAGGGTTAATACCAAGTGGAGAAATCATGACTTAAGAGCTCTGGGTTATATAGAATATATTCATTCTACTCCATAAGTGTAAATCATAGAGAGATTTCATCTATGATCATCAAAGTACAAATAAGTCACAGAAAGATATATACTGCAATCTTTGGAGTCTGATTGAATTCAGGAGGTTTCTCCCAGAAAACAATGCCTCTTGGCCTGAAAGGCCTAATCACCAGGAATTTGAATGAAAAAAGTGTTCAGAACATTTGGAGAAATCATGACTTAAGATCTGTGAGTGATATGGACTTATATACTTTCTACTCCATGAAGTGCAAAACATATAGAGATTTAATTCTATGATCATCAAAGTACAGTAAAGTCACAGAAAGAGATATGCTCCACCCTTTGAGTCTGATTGAATATAGGAGGTTTCTCCCTGACAACACTGCCAGTTGACCTGAAAAGACAAAATCAGCAGGAATTTGAATGAAAAAAGGTTTACTAACAAGTGGTAGAAATCATGACTTAAGATCTGTGGGTGATATAGACATATAACCTTTCTACTCCATGAAGTGTAAAACGTAGAGAGATTTCATCTATATTCATCAACGTACAGGGAAGTACCATAAAGATATATACTGCACACTTTATAGTGTGATTGAATTCAGAAAGTTTCTCACTGAAAACACTTCCTGTTGGCCTGAAAGGCCTA
>PVHY01005369.1:0-49978 GCA_004024945.1 Uropsilus gracilis | reverse complement strand
GGGACTTATATCCTTTTCTACCCCATGAAGTGTAAAACGTAGAGAGATTTCATCTATGATCATCAAAGTAGAGAGAATCACATAAAGATATGTACTGCACCCTTTGGAGTCTGATTGTATTCAGGACTTTTCTCCCTGAAAACACTGGCTTATGGCCTGAAAGGCCTGCATCAGCAGGAATTTGAATGAAAAATGCATGGGCCATCCCTTGGACACGCCCCCCCAAGCTTCCCTCTGATGCTCACCACCCACTATCCAGGTACCACATCACATCGTGCCTCTTCGGCGCCCAACCAGCCTGCATCAGCACAGGGCGTCCCTTGGACACACTTCCCAGCCACGCCCTCTAAAAACTGCCACCTGCTATCCAGCCCACCACACCTTATCCTGGTAGTGTGCCACATTGTGCCACTTTGGGTGCTCAACCAGCGCTCTTTAGCGCTGGACATCCCTCAGACATGCGTGCCAGCCACTCCCAATGAAACCTGCCACCCGCTACACAGGTACCACGTCACATCGTGCCACTTCGGGCACCCAACCAGAGAGCATCAGCTCAAGGCATCCCTTGGACATGGCTCCCAGCTACTCCCTTTGAAGCCTGCCTCACGCTACCCATGTACTGTGCAAAATTGTGCCACTTTGTGCGCCCATCAAATGCATCAAGGCATCCCTCTAACATGCTTCCCATCCCTCCAACAGTGCCCACCAACTGCTACCCAGCTTGCCACCTGCTACCCAGGTATTGCGCCATAGCATGCCACTTTGGGTTCCCAACCAGCACGCATCAGCGGGGTGTCCCTTGGACATACCTCTCCCAGCCACTCCCTCTGAAGCCTGACACCTGCTACCCAGATACTGTGCCACATTGTGCACTTCAGGTGCTCAACCAGCACTCATCAGCATGGGGCATCCATCGGACATGCCTCCCAGCCACTCCCTCTGAAGGCCTCCACCCGCTACCCAGTCTGTCTCCCACTAACCAGGTACTGCTCACATTGTGCCACTTCAGGTGCCTAACCAGCACGCATTAGCTCAGGGTGTCCCTTGGGGACACCTCCCAGCCACTCCCACTGAAATCTGCCACCAGCTACCCAGCCTGCCAACCCCATCCAGGTCTATGGCATATCATGCTACTTCGGGTGTACAACCAGAGCTCCTACCTGTGGGGCATCCATCGGACACGCCTCCCAGCCACTCCCTCTGAAACCCAAAACCTGCTCCCAGGTAGCTCACCACATCACGCCACATCAGGCACCCAACCAGCATGCATTAGCACTGGACATCCCTTGAACACACCTCCCAGCCACTCCCTCTAGCCCGCCAACCACTACCCAGCCCACAAGCTGCTACCCAGGTATCACGCCACATCGTGCCACTTTTCGCACCCAACCGGCGCGCATCGGAGGGTCATTCCTTGACCGCGCCTCCTAACCACTCCCTCTGAAGCCCGCCAACCGCTACCCAGCCCACCACCCGCTTCTGAGGTACCACGCCACATGGTGCCACTTCATGTGTCCATCCAGTGGCGATCAGCATGGGCATCCCTCGGACATGCCTCCCAACCACTACCTCTGAAACCCACCCCCCGCTACACAGGTACTTCGCTACATCTTGCCACTTTGGTCACCCAAGCAGTGCGCAAGAGTGAAGCATCCCTCAGACAAAATTCCCAGCCACAGCCACTCCCTCTGAAGCCCACCACCTGCTACCAAGCCTGCCACCCGCTAACCAGTACCGTGCCACATCATGCCACTTCGGGCGCCCAACCAGAATGCATTAGTGCAGGGTGTCCATCGGACACGCCTCCCAGCCACTCCCTCTGAAGCCCACCTCCCACTACACAGCCCGTCACCCGGTATCCAGGTACCATGTCACATCATGCCAAATTGGGGGCCCAACCAGTGCGCATCAGCACGGGGTGTCCCTCGGACAAGCCTCCAAGCCACTTCCTCTGTAACCCGCCACCCGCTACCCAAGTACTGTGCCATATCGTGCCACTTCGGGCTGACAGCCAATGCACATCAGCACAGGGCGTCCCGTGGACACGCCTCCCAGCAACTCCCTCTGAAACCCACCACCCGCTACTCAGTTACCACACCACATCATGCCCTTTGGGAGCCCAACCAGCATGCATCAGTGCAGGACATCCCTTGGACAAGCCTCCAAGCCACTCCCTCTGAAGCTACCCAGTTACCTTGCCACATCTTGCCACTTTGGGTTCTCAACGAGCGCACATCAGCACCAGGTTGACCCTTGGGCATGCCTGCCAGTCATTCCCTCTGAAGCCCACCACCCACTATCTAGGTACCATGCCACATTGTGCCATTTCAGGTGTGCAGCCAGCGTGCATCAGCACGGCAAGTCCCTGGGACGTGCCTTCCAGCCACTCCCTCGGACACTACCCCCAGCCACTCCCTCTGCATCCTGCCACCCACTACCCAGGTACCGTGCCACATTGTGCCACTTCGGGCACCCAACCAGCTAGCATCAGCGCGGGGCATCCCTTGGAAACGCCTCCCAATCACTCCCTCTGACCCGCCACTCGCTACCATGCTTGCAACTCTCAACCCAGGTACCACACCACATCATGCAAATTTGGGCGCCCCTCCAATGTGCATCAGCTCGAGAGTCGTTCAGACACAACTCCCAGCCACTCCGTTTGAAGCCAGCCACTCGCTACCCAGGTACAGCACCACATCGAGCCACTTCGGCGCCCAATCAGTGCGCAGCACCGTGGGTCATCCCTCAGACACATTTCCCAGCATTCCTTCTGATGACTGCCACCCGCTATCCAGATACTGCACCACATCGTGCCACTTCGAGAGCCACACCATCACGATCAGCGCGGGGCGACCCTCAGACACACCTCCCAGCCACTCCCCCTGAAACATGCCCCCTGCTACCTAGGTACCGTGCCACATCGTGTGACTTTGGGCATACAACCAGCTAAATCAGTGTGGGACGTCCCTGGACACGCCTCCCAGCCTCTCCTTTTGAAGCCCGCCGCCTGCTACCCAGCCCACCACCCACTATCTAGGTACCGTGCCACATTGTGCCACTTAAGGTGCCCAACCAGCATGCATCAGGGTGGGGCATCCCTCGGTCATGCCTCCCTGCCACTCCCTCTGAAGCCTGCCACCAGCTACCCAGCACGCCACCCACTATCCAGCCCACCACCCGCTACCCAGGTACCATTCCATATTGAACTACCATGGCACCGGCACTGATAAAGAGTATAAGCAAAATCTCAGCTGTACACAAAAACACTAAAATACATTCATGGAAGTAAAAAAGAAATTGTGGGCAAATATAAACAAACAAATTAAAGCTTGGAAAGTACTGATAGCAGACATACACACACGTGATAAAACTCTAGATTAAAAGTTATCAATGTATATCAAGTACAAGTATAGAAAGCACAGAAACAGAACACCACAGCAACTCAGACACAAACTGGAAAAAGTCATAAGCTGTCTTCTGGAGAAACTTGGAATTGGGGTTTGCATATCAGAGGATTCCATATATATATAAGGCCTAGCGCGGAGACTCAAATTTAACAGTCTATTGGCTCCTTCAATGGTAGACTGCAGAGAGGATCTGCAGAATATCAGGGCTGACATTCCAGTCCAGAAGCGCAGGTGCGGCTGTGTGACAACAACTGAGAAGAGGAAAGGACTACTTCCCCCAAACAACCCACAGAAACAAGAAGCAATTCAGATGGAAAAACAATAACCACAAACGCGTACTCTACTCATGTCAACTAATACCCGAGCAGCAGTCACTCAATACGTAGAACAAGCCTGAAGAGAAAACACGGGAAGGAAGAAAAGTACAAATACACAAGCAAGCCCAAAGGGAAGCAATTCTTCATTGAAGGAAAAACAAACTCCTGAAACCAGCAAGGAGGACTTTGAAGAATTGGATAATATGACAGATAAAGAATTCAGACATCATGATAAAAACACTTAATGAGATAAGAGGAGAAACAGAAAAAATACAAAAAAGAATGCAGCAAAATGAACATTGCAATTGTCCAACAGAAGAAAGAGATTGAAACAAAGTAAGATACTGAAGGAGATACAGTTTATAAGAGGAGCAATAGAAGATTAAAAAAATGCAGAGAAAAGCCATGAAAGCAGACTAGAAGAAATTGAAGAATGAATCAGCACACTAGAGGATACAGAAATTGAGAGAACGAAAAGAGAAAAAGAGAGAGAGAAAGTAAGAAGACAGAAGAAAAATCAGGATCTATCAGATACTTTAAAGAAAGGAAAATAAGAATAAACGGAATCCCAGAAGGAGAAGAGAAAGACATAGGAAATGAAATCTTTTTAAAGCAATAATGGAAGAGAACTTCCCAAATCTGAAAAAACGAAATGAAAGTAGAAGTACAGGAAGCAAAAAGAACACCAAACTACTTTAATGAAAAAAAAAAAAAAAAACTACAGCCAGGCACATCATTGTAAAACTTCCAAGAACCCAAGATAAAGAAAAAATAATGAGAATGACTAGAGAGAAAAAACAGATAACCTACAAAGGAAAACCCATTAGGCTGACCTCAGATTTCTCAGAAGAGACTCTCCAAGCAAGGAGAGAATGGAGCAACATCCTCAAAAAACTCCAAGACAAAAAGAGCCAGCCAAGAATACTCTACCCTGCAAAGCTATCCTTCTATGAAGGAAAAAATTAGAATCTTCTCACAAACAAAGTTTCCAGAAATTTGCTGCCACCAAACCCCCACTACAAGAAATCTTGCAAGAAGTCTCAAGTACAAAGCCCTCAGATGAATAAATAGAACGAACATAACAAGAAACTAAGGGAACCTTAAAATGTCTACCAGAAAAGCAACTCTAGAAACTCAAACATCAATAATCACTCTAAATGTTAATGGTCTTAATTCAGCATAAAGAGACACAGAGTAGCGTACTGGATCGAAAGGCAGAACCCAACTTTCTGTTGTCTCCAAGAAACACATCTAATCTCCAAAGACAAGCATAGACTGAAGGTAAAAGGATGGAAAACCACCCTAGAAGCAAATGGCCCCCCAAAAAAGGCAGGGTTAGCCATTCAAATAGTAGACAAAGCAGATTTCAAAATAAAAAAGTAACAAAGGATAAAGATGGTCACTACTTAATAGTTCAGGGTACAAATCACCAGAAAGACATAACATTATCAACATATATGCACCAAATGAGGGAGCACCAAGATTCATAAGGCAGCTACTAGCAGAACTGAAAACAAATATTGATGAAAACACATACGTAGTAAGAGACTTTAACACCCCACTCACACAAAAGGATAGATCAACAAAACAGAAACTAAACAGACACAAAAGCTTTAAAAGAAGACCTAGACCAAATAGAACACATAGATATATACAGGACACTGTACCCCAAAGGAAAAGAATACACATTCTTTTCAAATGCACATGGATCCTTCTCTAAAACTGACCACATATTAGGACACAAGACAAATTTGAATAATATACAAAAATTAAAATTATACCAACCTTTTTCTCAGATTGTAAAAGCATCAAACAAAAATTAACAATGAACAGAAAGCAAGAAGAGTGACCAGTACTTGGAGACTAAACAATATGCTACTAAACGAAGAATGTGTAATTGAAGAAATTAAGAAATTAAAACCTACTTCAAATGAATGAAAAAGAAGACACAACTTTTCAAAATCTCTAGGACTAAGCAAAAGCATATCTAAGAGGAAGGTTCATAGCAATACAGGCTATGAACCTCATCTCCCAACTCGAAAAACTAGAAAAAGAATGACAGAAAAGCCAAAACCCAGCAGAAGACAAGAAATGATAAAAATCAAAGAAGAAATAAATAACCTGGAAACCAAAAAGACTATCCAAAAGATCAACAAAACAAAGACCTGGTTCTCTGAAAAAATAAATAAAATCGATAAACCTCTTGCAAAGTTCACAAAGAAAAGATTAGAAAACACTCAAATAAGCAGAATCACAAATGAAAAAGGAGAAATTACAACAGACACAAAAGAAATCCACAGGATAATCAGAGACTACTATGAACACCTATATGGACACAAATACAACAACTTGGATAAGATGGACAGATTCTTGGAAAAATACAACCACCCAAATTGAAAAAAGAAGAAATAGAAAACCTAAATAATCCAATCACAAACACTGAAATCGAGCAGTCATAAAAACCCTCCCTAAAAACAAGAGCCCAGGACCAGATGGATTTACAAATGAATTCTACATGATATTTAAAGAGGAAATAACACCTACTCTACTAAAACTCTTCCAAAAAATTGAGAAAGAAGGAAAGCTTCTAAACACATTCTCTGAAGCAAACATTACACTCATACCGAAACCAAATAAGGACAGCACCAAGAAAGAAAACTATAGACCATTTCCCTAATGAACATTGATACAAAATTTTTAAACAAAATCCTAGCAAATAGACTCCAATGATGCTTAAAAAACATTATTCCCCATGACCAAGTGGGATTTATTACAAGGGCACAAGGATGGTTCAATCCGGAACACAATTAATATACTACACTACATCAACAAGAAGAAAAACAAAAACCACATGATCATATCAATAGATGCAGAGAAAGCATTCAACAAAATTCAGCACCCCTTTATGATAAAAACCCTTGAAAAATTGAGGATCAAAGAAACATACCTCAACATAATAAAAGCCATATGACAAACCAACAGCAAACTTCATCTTAAATGGGGAAAAACTAAAACCAATCCAATTAAGGTCTGGAACCAGGCAAGAATGTCCACTCTCTCCACTGCTTTTTAATATTGTACTGGAAGTTCTAGCCAGGGCAATAAGGCAAGAGAAAGACATAAAAGGGATACAAATAGGAAAAGAGGAACTTAAGCTATCATTATATGCAGATGATACAATTCTTTATGTAGAGAACCCCAAAAATCTACAGAAAAACTTCTTGAAACCATAAAACAGTTGAGTAAGGTAGCTGGTAAATCAACACACAGAAGTCAGTAGCCTTTCTATGCGCAAAACGCCAAGAAGAAGAAGAAGAAATTTAAAAAGTCATCCTATTCACCATCGCACCCAAAACAGTTAAATACCTGGGATAAACCTGACAAAACACGTGAAAGATCTATACAAAGAAAACTTTAAAACACTGCTAAAAGATATAGGGGAAGACATAAGGAAATGAAAAGACATCCTCTGCTCATGGATTGGAAGAATTAACATCATCAAAATGACAATCCTTCTCAATGCAATCTACAGATTCAATGCAATCCCTATAAAAATTCCAATGACATTCTTTAAAGAGATAGAAAAACAATTATGGAAGTTCATATGGAATAACAAAAGACTCACATATCAAAAAGCCTGCTAGCCAAAAAAAAAGAGAATGGAAGCCTAACTATTCCAGACTTGAAGTTCAACTACAAAGCCATAATAATTAAAACAGCATGGTGCTGGCACAACAGACAAGCAGACCAATGGAACAGAATCGAGTACCCGGAAATAAAACCACACATGTATAGTCAACCAATTTTCGACAAAGGAGGGAAAAATTTACACTGGAACAAAGATAGTCTCTTCAATAAATGGTGCTAGGAGAATTGGACTAAAACCTGCAAAAAAAAATGGACCAAGACAACATCCTCACACCATGCAAAAAAACCAACTCAAAATGGATAAAAGACTTAAACGTCAGACCCGAAACCATAATATACATAGAAGAAAACCTGGCAAAACTCTCCGTGAATTACAATTCAGAAATCCCTTTCTAGAAACATCTACAGATAGCAAAAGAATGAAGGAAAACAAACAGGTGGGACTACATCAAATTAAAAAGCTTTTGTACAGCAAAAGTGTGTTTATGGTAGAGGCAGGGCTGGCAAAATTTCCATTGGCCCCCCTGGTTTTAAGGCAGCTTTACAAGCATCAGGATGGCTTTTAGTAGGCCCAGGACTTTTTTGCTTTTTAAAGTCCTGTCTCCCTTATCTTAACAGTCCCTTCTTTTTATAGAGCATTCTATGAACATACATGATCTTAAAAACATACTTGCTCTCAACGTGAATATTGGCAGTTTATTTTTCCTATTATCTGGACCTGGACCAAAGGTATGAGTTTAACCCTCTGTGTCAACATACCATGGCCTAAGGTCTGTACCTAAACAGTTTGTTACAAGGTAACCACTGCAGTCCACATACTTGACTCCTGAAGAGGGGCTGGATAGCCCAGGCAATGACTGATGTGGGCATTGGAGAGCCACCCTGAGAAGTGCTCCTGAGGAGAGACTCAATCACATAGGGTTTTACGATGCACAGGTCTTGCCCCAACATCCTGCAATCACCCAGAGACAAGTAGACCTTCCAGCCGCAACATAGTCCAATCTTTTTGAGAGGTCAACACTTTCTTAGTTATGTCCTTGTTTTTAACCATATAGAGATGGGATGGCCTATTCGCATCAGAGGTCTTAGTTAGAGCTGCCTTAATAGTTTCAAAGATCTTCTGTTTGGCTTTGGACTCTTCCCAGGGGAGTCCTGGCCCCTGTGTTGGAGTACAAAGGCTTGGCAGGACTAGTCTCTGAAGCAGATGTTGGGTCCTAAGTCTCATCTGCCACTAAGTTTAAACAGTCCTAGGTTTGCACTGGACTTTGTTGCCTTTTGGCCACATCTGACATTTTTCTGGCTCCAAATTCCAGCCGCTTTTAAGGACCCTCTTTGTATTTTTCTGGTCATCATTTTTTTTTATCTGTTTCTTCTGCATGACTCACTTAACTCTCCTATTCCAAGTAACATGTTCTCTCTCTATTCTTCTTCTCTCCCTTCTCTCTCCTCTTTTTCTTATCTCTCTCTTCTCTCTTATCTCTCCCTCTCTTTTTCTCCTCTCTCTTCTCTATCCCTTCTCTCTCTCCCTTCGATCTCCCTTCTCTCTCTCCTCTCCTTGCTTTACAGTTTACTTTTAGTTTTTTTTTCTCTGACTTACATATACAGTCTTTCCTGCAACATCTTTATACTAGCATACTAGTCCCTTTTAATTTTCAATTATCCTGACCATCTTTTTCATCATTTTTTCTTTCGGGGGGGGGTATTTCTTTAAGTAAATACTTTTTGGGCCATCTGAACTAGCTCAGATGAAAGCTTTTTCTTAAATCCCTCTAGTTTTTGTAATTTTTTTCTAATTTTTGGAGAGACTGATAGAAAAGGTCTAAAGTCTCCTACCTTTATCCAGTTATGATACTAAGGGGGTAAACCAGAAGAAAACACATTTCATATGAACAGGGTCATGTCATTTTTTTCATTCAGATTCTGGCAACTTCTGCTTACATCCTGAGAAAGAAACATATTCTTTGGCAGGTGACACCTTTACCAATTTAATATGAACATTTTTTTTAACTTATGACATGCCCCCAATTAAAGTCAATCATTGAGAATGATAGGGTATCCTGTTTAAGATTGCAGATTTCAGGGACAGGTATGCTAAAATGTGAGAATGACCTTAGTTGCAATTTCCCTTCAGGGAGATGCAGGATGAAGAAGTGGAATGGTCCAGAGGTAGTTCCTGTAGGCAGGAAATCAGGACATATAAAGAGTGTGAAAACAAAGAGAGGGATTGGAGGCCAATATGGAGATCGTATTGAGAGAGCGGTTCAATGGAGGAGAGGTGGGAATCGGCCATCTTGTAGAGTAAAGATGTGAACCTTGTGGACTTGGCCAGAGCCAGGGGACCAGCACCCTTGGCTGGCCTGGTCGAGTAGCATGTGTGCTAACAGCATTTAAAATTTTGGCAGATTTAAACTCCATGTTGGAGTTTGTTATGCTAAGTTTAACTTGTGTCTGCAAGAGGCCGTGTAAAAGACAGACATGAAAAGAAAGTGAACTAGGCTGGGTCCAGTACCATAAATTTCCTGCTACCTGAAAATGACAAGGAAAAGACAGCATGGAAGACAAGGAATGATAGGGTGTGCCACCCCTCCCCCCCTTGTCTCCTCTTTAATTGTAGATTTCAAGGACAGATGCTAAAATGTAAGAATGACCTTAAGTTGAAATTTCCCTTCAGGGAGATGCAGGGGGAGAAAGAAGTGAAATGGTCAAGGTGAAACAGGTTTCTGGAAGGTGGAAAATCAGGATATTTATAGGGTGCGGAAGCAAAGAGAAGGATTCGAATTTGGATGGAGAGGCAATATGGAGATCGGATAGAGAGATTCAATGGCGGAGAGATGGTAATTGGCCATCTTGTAAAGATGTGATCCATGTGAGCTTGGCCATGTGGCCACAAGGGGCCTGCAACCATTGACTGGCCCAGGCTGGGAGCATGTGTGCTGAATGCACCTAAGGAGTTTGCAGATTTAAACTCCGTGTTGGAGTTTGTTTTGCTGAGTTTAACTTGTATCTGCGAGAGGCCATGCAAAAGTTAGGCCTTAAAAGAAAGTGAACTTGGCTGGGTCCGGTACCATGAAGTTCCTGCCACCTGAAGACGACAAGGAGAAGGCAGCATGGAAGACAAGGAGGAGCATGCCAAAGGAGCACCCCAAAGGAAGATGTCTTCAAACACATGGAGAGGAACTCTGGCTGGCTGACATTGGTGAGATGATCAGGACTGAGAGACTGAGGATTTATGGGCAATCTGGGAAAAGACTTTGGACAATGCTGAGAAAGGTTTTGGACAATGTTAACATAATCGGAGTTTTCCTTAATGTTTCTTGTGTAGTTATTAGGATAATTTAAAAATCACTTTGTTAAAAAAATTAGTCTGCACGGATAGTCTTGCATTGGTTTGGTATTTTGGTTGAGAAGGCTGGGGATGGTGAAAAGAACCCACAAAAGTTTAAACTGTGCTTTTAAGTTTTCTGCAGTTTTTGTAGCTGAAAGCAGAGAGCAGCTGGCTAGCTTTTGCATATCAATTGTAAAGGTGATCAGTGTAAATGTTAATGAAGTGTGTAGCCTGCTTTCTAGAGAGAAGTAGGCAGATAGGTGTATATAGTATAGAAGATAAAGGCAATTGTTAATGTGAATGACTTTGTAGCCTGCTTCCTAGGGAGAGAAGCAGGCCTAGGTGTGGTGACCTCAAGGTAAAAGTAAATAGCCTGCTTCTTAGAGAGAAGCAGGCCTGTATGGTGTTTAAGTCACCAAGGTAAAAAAGTCTTCCATATACCCACTTTCAGGAGGATCAAACCAAAGGGGCACCCCCCCCCAAAAAAAAGGTCTTCAAACACATGGAGAGGAACTCTGACTGGCTAATTTTGGTGAGATGATCAGGACTGAGAATCTGAAAATTTCTGGGCAATCTGGGGAAAGATCTTTAGACAATTCTGAAAAAGGTTTTAGACAATGTTAAAGTAATCAGAGTTTTCCTTGCATGTTTCTTATGTAGTTATTAAAATAATTAGAAAACCACTTTGTTATTTAAATTAGTCTGCACTAATTAGTCTTGCATTGGTTTAGTATTTTAGTTAAAAAGGCTAGAAATAGTAAAAAAATATTTTAAACTGTGTTTTAATGGTTTTCTTTTTAGGTCTAAAAAAGAAAAAAAAGCAGAGAGAAGCTGGTAGCTTATGTTTGCACATCAATAGTAGGCAAGTACAGTAGTGAAGTGCTCAAAGTTAAGGTAAAAGTTAAACAGCCAGCTTGTAGTCTGCTTCCTAAAAAGAGAAGCAGGTATAGGTGTGTCTACTTAAGTTAAAGACAATTGTTTATGTAAACTGTTTAGAGCCTGCTTCAAGTAAAGAGAAGCAGGCAAATAGGTGTAGCTAGTTAAAGGTAAATGCCAATGTAACTGCTTGTAGCCTGCTTATAAAAAAAACAGGTCCGTATGTGTTTCAAAGTCAAAAGTCCTCCTGTTTCAATAGGCTTATCTAAACAATGAAACAAAGTATGACTTTACAGGTTCTCCAGGGGAGTATACATCCCACTAGGCATGATATCAAGATCTAGTCAACATAAGTTCCATCTGCAAGGCAAAACTCAGAGACATACAGAACATGTTTTACCAACTACATCCAAAACTTTTTATCCTATCTGAATGGTACACTGTCCCCTGGAGGGATAAGAACAAGTCATTAGCATAAGGATAAACATTATTGTCTTTTTTTTTTAGAATTAAAAATCTTTTACTCTCTTGAAATTGATCTCTTTTTTTTCCTTTTTTGGTGCCTTTTCTACTTTAGTATGGTGGATTTAAGGCTTGATTCCAGCAAGCTTGACTGCTATTGGGGTCACCAGGTATAGTTCCCACAGGATAGTCTACCACTTTAGCTAACTGAGCTGCTGGTGTTTTTGTTTTT
Organism: Uropsilus gracilis; assembly: GCA_004024945.1. Taxonomy (NCBI): domain Eukaryota; kingdom Metazoa; phylum Chordata; class Mammalia; order Eulipotyphla; family Talpidae; genus Uropsilus; species Uropsilus gracilis. Next base: position 37,711 of record PVHY01005369.1, on the reverse strand, counting down.
CAGGTTTTTAGTAGAATTTAATAATTCAGTTTGAATGAATGTACAGGAGCTGTAAAGAGCAGAACACTAACAAATGTATTGAAATCGTGTGCAAAAGGGCAGAAGCCTCTAATCAACAAGCCACATTCAAAATGCTGCCTGTGCACCATCCACTCCTAGCAATTGCCAGTCACATGCAGTTCAACAACAGGGTTTGCTAACAAGGGAATATAACAGGGAAAGCAAAAAATGTCCTCAATGCCACAAGTGGCAATTATCTTACCCCCAGTAACCATTTTAGTTTTCCCAAAGACACATGTCCATGATAACGTTCTTTTGCCCCTCCAAACCTGAAAGGCAGGCACTTTGCAAAACCCAGTCTTTCTCCAACATCTTCTCTTTGCCTCCTCTCTCTCTAGCATTCTGAGCTGCTCCGCTTCTACAAGGCTCTTCAATTTTTTTTCAGTTGCTGATGCACAAATCAGCTTTCCAAATTCCTGGCCATCTCCAGGTACCGGTTTACTATGCCACCTTGTTGCAGTGCCAAACTCTTCACACAATCTACTTTTCTGCTGGCCACCATGGCTCCTTGACACCACCAGCTCACTCTTCCAGGGGGCTTCTGCCCAGCCTGGTCATTGGCGCTACTCTTTACCAACCTGCCATTTTCATGTCTCTTTTTCCCCCAAGTCTCTCCTTCCTGTCTCTGATCCTTTCCTTTTTAGCTCTCTCTCTCTCTTTTTTTAGAAAAAAATCAAAGACTCTAAATTTCCTCTACACACCCTCTAAGTGATAGATTTCCTCTTTCCCACCTGAGGTTTGCCACAAAGTAAAAGTCCCCTTATCCTGTGTAAGCTATTTAAAAAAAAAAAACAACTGTTTTTGTTTTGTTTTCTTTTTTTTAGGCACACTAATGGTATCAATACCTGAACTTCAATACTGCCCATATTGGGGTTCTGGCTTGAGTCTGAATTTACTCTGCAATGGTTGTCCGTAGATTATGTTACAAGGTCTTAAACTAAACCTGCATTCGGGAGCTAACCTCAGCCTCAATAGAGCAGTAGGCAATTCCTGATTCCAGCATGGGTGTGTTTCCTGATGTGACTGGGCAATAAAGTAGTTTTCCTCTTCTTTTTCTATCATGGAAGTACTTATTACATCCAGAGCAAATCTTCTCGGTGGGTATTGCCCTACTTGGGGTTGGACAGCACTCACAATAAAATGAGTACTTTGTTATATTAAGATGGGAACACCATTTTAAACCTCTCTTTAATTAATTAATTAATTTTTTCTTCATCATCCACCCAGAAAAAATGGAAGCAGGGCTTTCATTTGTCAATGCTGGGATTGCGGGCTGCAAATCTGTCCTCTTGGTAGCATCTGGTCTTTTCTAAGCCCATTTAAAAAAAATATTAATGGATATCTTTTTAAAACCAAATCTTGATGTGCAGCGCCATAAAAGTCTAAAGATAAGTTACTAAGTACTAGGGCACAAGGGTCAGCACAGATAGTGCACTCTGGGAGACAGGGGAGACAGGGCAGTAAATCTCAGAAGGGCTAACCAAAATTTTTTTTTCCTGAAGATATGGACAGTAACACTTAGGAAGGGTAGCACAAAAACAGTAAATTTTAAGAGACTAACAAGATCTCAAACCCAAGGCAAAAAATAGAGAAACTCTGAGATAAGAGCTGTGAATCCAAACACAACTGCCCTGGGAGTGCAGAATGTGAGAACCAGGAGGGAAAACCAATCACAAAGAGAGTTTAGAACAGTAAAAATATTTTAATGTCCCTAAACACATTTTCAAATGGCTACTTTACCATCCCTGGCACAGTGCCTGCTTGTTGTTGTTGTTTATTTATTTAAAGAGTCTGCAAACTTTTCGAAGTTTTACAATATAAAATTAATTGTAAAGCAATGAGATAGGTTGGAGTGACATTAAGAGGTCATTTCCTCAGACCCCAGTACATGTATAAGCCAAATAATATCACAGTACTGTAGCAATGTGTTTCTGGGGTCATAAACATAACTTAAGCCAGTTTGCAAGAATACATCCCAAGAGTCTGATACCAGGAATGGGGGCTATATCACCCCCCCATTTTAATCAGAGCCCTAAAACAAACCAAACAAGACCAAAAAACCCAGACAGAGCTCTGAGACAAACCAGATCAAAGCAAGGCTTCTTGAATCAGCAGTCACACTTTGACAAACCTGAAAGCCAAAACTGAAGTAAACAGCAAGAATCCCTAAACCAGAGGCCAAAAGATCGAAAACCTGGGGAGCAGAACAAAAGTGCAATAATGAAATTTGATGGGTGAGATTAACAGGAGATGCTGGAATCAGGCATGGATGAGTCCCCAGGTGAAATCACCTGGCAACTGGTAGGGAGTCATCCTGACCAGAGCCCAGGCCCCTGCCCTGTCTCACCAAAGACCATTTAAACAGAGGCAGGAACTGAATAACTTACACTTTTATCATACAGCTGGCAACCTGGAAGGCATAGGGTTAACACTTTAAGGAAACCACCTTAATCTTATTTTCCAGATGGCTTTTTTTTCCTGGAAGAACTTAGAATGACCACAAATATAGTTAAATGGAGCATCCAGAAGTGATATTTTCTGTCCCATGTTGCTGTTATTAAAAATCAAACACAAAACAACAAAGGACAAAACCTGAAACAGGACAAAACAGCAAATAAGACAGCCAAAACAAAAACAGAAGCAGGAAACAATCTAAATTTAACATTTTGTATTGGTATACCCCAATACATCCAAGGGCTGCCACAGACTTCTCTGAGCACCCTGCCCTCTGGGAATCACAGATGCCTCCAGTGTTCCCAGAAGAGGGCTCAGCAAAAAAAGGATGTTTTAACAAAACCTAAAATGCTGTCTGCAACTTACTCACCCAGAACTTAAAATCAGGTGCTTTCATGTGCGGGGACCCTTTTTCAGATCACCTCGAAGTTTTGGTAAGTTCTTCATATCAGAGGGAGGGAGAAGGAAAAGAAAGTTCCAAGATCACAGATTCCAGGAAAGGGGGCAGTGAGTGGGATGGGCAACACTCTGATGTTCACCGGGCCTAACCCCCAAAAGAGTATTAAAAATTCCTTAGCATGGGAGACCCAGTACAAATCCCTGGGACGGTTTTGTCTCTCAGAGACAAATCTCCATAAGCCTTTATGGAATTTAAGGAATCGAGGGTTAGAACCCACTCACCCCAATAGCAGAAGCCTTGGGGTCAAAACAGTTACTGTCATAGGCGCGCACACACACACACACAAACACAGAACACACCACTTTCATTCTCAAGAGAAAGATAGGGGTTTGTTCTGGCCACAGTAGCTGAGATGTGTGGATCTCGGTGGAACCTCCAAATGTTAGGCCCTGAATCAAACATGGCTCGGTACAAACACCCCAGACACAGGAAGATAAAGAAATAGTTTATTAGGAAAGCTCAGCTGAGGGCTACTGAGTCAAGGGAGACTCAGCACCCCAACTGCTCATTCGCAGGTCTTTTTATATCATTTTGTGAAGCTCAGATTACAAATTTGCATCCTTACTCCAAAACCAAGCAGAGGTAAAACATGGTAGACATATTTAGACACATACATTAAATTTATGAGCACATGTGCTGGGTTATCTACCAGGCAGGAGCAGCAATCCGTTTGTTTTCCTTGGGAGGTGGGAGCTGCCTGTGCCATTAGGGGAGGAGACACTGCTTACTTTGGTGGTGCTGAATGTGAGACCCAGTCCAAACTCTCTGCTACCCATCACTACTATGCCTGTCTCAGTTTGTTCAGAACCCCTTCAGTGTCTGACCAGTCATGGAGACAAACAAATGCGGCTATTTGCAAGCCCTGTCTTAGGTTGATCACTGAGTGCTCCGAATATTACCTGTCATTGGCTAGCCAGTGCTCAGAGGAGTTTTGGATGGCAAACCTTAAGGTATGGAGTTCAGCTGCCATTGTATTTAAAGTTTGCAACAGGTAACGGATGATAAAGGGCAAAAAATATCATTAGCAAAATAAGTCATACTACAGTAATAATAGATTTTATCCATCTGAAGAAATCAGACCAATGAGGAGTCATTTGGCCACCTGAGCAGCAATGTCCTGGACAGCTCCATCAATATCATATGACAAATGAGGTGTATTATGCATGTCTAAAATATACCTATACAACTCAAGCAAACCAAAGGATAAATTAGTATGTGACCATACACCAAGTGTTAGGCTCTGAATCAAACATGGCTCAGCACAAACACCCCAGACACAGGAAGATAAGGACAAAAAAAGCTTATTAGGAAAGCTTAGCTGAGGGCTACCAAGTCAAGGGAGACTCAGTGCACCAGTTTGTTCACCAGTTAAGTCCTTTTATATTGTCTTACAACATAAGTTACACATTTGCATTCCTATTCTAAGTCAAACAAATGTAAAATATGGGGCACCTGTTAGAGACACACTTTAAGTTTACAGCTAAGCTAACCATAAAGTTACCTATAATAACATAAGGCTGTATGAGGGGTTATCAAATTTTTTCTTTTGGGGAGGAGGGGGTATCCTGTAGGGAGGGAACTACTTATCTCCTAAATCAAGGGAGTGCTATACCAAATTGGCTCAATTGATTGTTCAGGCTTTTAATATTCCAACACAAGAAGATGCCATTTAACCCTATTCCAACCAAAATAGATTCAGCATAAGTAACATTAGTAACACACACATGAGCATATTCTGCATGACACTTTAAATTAGTTCAAATATGCAAAGCTTGAACTTGATCTCCTAACATTAGGATGGTATCATATGAGACTGATAACCTAGCTTCCAATTTATAATTAATGTGTTTAAAGCATTTACATAGGAAACAGTTTGCATTTCTTGTGTAAGAGCTAGAGTAGATATGGTTGGTTCCTCATAAAAGAGCAGTATTAAAGCTATAGTTCCCATTATAATAATGCCTGCAGCTCTCTAAGGTCTGGCTAACAATGAGCGCAATTTCTAAGAGCTAACCAACCAGCATCATGATATCATTCATTAGTTACATTTCTGGGATTACAACAAAAGGTGGTTGAGATATCAAAGTTACTGTGTTAATCTTACTATCATTAGCATAAATATAAAAGGATACATTACAATCATAGTGAAACAGGGCCTACCCGAAGACTTTTGGACTTTAACTGTAACACATACAGGCTTGCTTGCCTCTCCAAAGCAGGCTACAAACAGGCCATTCACCTTTAGCCTTTACCTTTAACCTTGAACACCTCTGCCTGCTTCTCTCTACAAAGCAGGCTCCAAAATGTTCATTGGCACTGAGCTTTAACTTAAGTAGACACACCTATGCCTGCTTTTCTCTCTACTAAGCAGGCTGCAGGCAGTTACATTAACAATGCCTTTACCTTGAACTTTAAGTAGATACACTTTTGCCTGGTTCCTCCCTAGGAAGCAGGCCACAAAAAGTTCATTAGCATTTACACTGATCATCTTTACCATTGACATGCAAAAGCCAAGGCTGGGCACTGTGGCTCATGCTTGTAAGCTTCAGCCTATGAAGCGGCTGGGGCTAGGGATCATGGTTCGAATCTTGCCTGGGGCCTGTAGAGAGACCTAGTTCCAAAAATATAGCTGGGTGTAGTGACGCACACAGTAATCACAGTTACTGAGAAGCTGAGACTGGGGATTGCTTGAGCCCATGGTACCCCGGCAACGTGAGCCAGCAGTTCCACAGGCAAAAATACATTGTCTTTCCTGAGCCTACCTTAGAAGAAACCAGTTTGTCTAAATCTCTGGAGTTCCTACCCTGATGTTTATTGTTACACTTATTTCCCTTCAAAGACCATGAACTCTTCGAAGGCAGGAAGAACTCGGCTCCCTGCCACCACCCCACTTCTCCGATCCCAGCAAAAGACACACAGAAACCTCTCATCCAATGTAGGTCTCTTGGAAGGAAAAACAGGAGGTGGAGGAGAGCAGGAATCTGACAAATCTGACATAAGACATGTTTGCACTAGTGACTAGAGAGCTTATAACTCCTCCAGAACACCCTGAGTTGACTCTTCCCTATCAAGTTCAGAGTCAACATCGAAACGACACCCAACATCCAAACATCTGAGTCGACCTGTGAGCTTGGAGTTTACCCAAATTCTGCAACCTGAATCATATGAGACAGTTCTTGACTCTACAGCACTCAGGCAGCTCGCTGAAAATGCTGGAAGTTCTCCTGAAAGGCCGATATCCACAGGATTTTGAATGAAAAGAAGGATTTCTAAGAAGTGCTAGAAATCAAGAAAATAAAAGAGCTGGAGGTGAGATGGAATGTTAACACATCTACTCCATCAAGTGTGCAACATAAAAAGACTTCACCTATTAACATCAAAGTACAGAAAAGTCACAATAAGATATAAAATGCTCCTTAGGGTTCTTTTGGATTCAGGAGTGTTCTCGCTGAAAACGCCGGCAGTTCACCTGAAAGGCCGAAATCCACAGGATGTTGAATGGAAACAAGGGTTAATAAGAGAGCTAGAAATCGTGAAACTTTAGAGCTGGAGAGGAGATGGACTGCTATACTATTCTACTCCATGAGATGTGTAACATAGAGAGATTTCATCTCTAAATACCAAAGTACAGAGAAGTTACTGTAATATATAAACAGCTACTTTGGGGTATGTTTGGAATCAGGATCATTCTCCATAAAAAAGCAAGTTGCTTGCCTGAGGCTGAAATCTGCAGGAATTTGAATGAAACAAGGGCTAATAAGAAGTGCTACAAATGATGACTTAAGAGCTGGAGGTGAGATAGTTATATATCGTATTCTACTCAATGAAGTGTACAACATAGAGAGATTTCATCTCTAAACATCAAAGTACAGAAAAGTTAAGTAAGATATAAATAGCTCCTTTGGAATCTGTTTGGATTTAGGAGTGTTCTGGCTGAAAACCCTGGAAGTTTGCATAAAAGATCGAAATTGGCAGTAATATGAATGAAAAATGGTTAATAACAAGTGCTAGAAATCATGACTTAAGACCTGGAGGTGAAATGGACCTATATCCTATTCTACCCCATGAAGTGTCCAACACAGAGAGACTTCATCTCTAAAATCAAAGTACAAGGAGTTACAATAAGATATAAACTGCACCCTTTGGTTTCTGATTGGATACAGGAGGGTTCTCGCTGAAAACACTACCAGTTCACCTGAAAGGCCTAAATTCGCAGGAATTTGAATTAAACAAGTGTTAATAACAAGTGCTACAGTCATGAAGTAAGAGCTGGAGGTGAGATTGACTGATATTATATTCTACTCCATGGTAAAATATAGAGAGATTTCATCTCTAAAATCAAAGTACACAATAGTTAGTAATATATAAACAGCTCCTTTGGAGTCTGTTTGGATTCAGGGGGGTTCTGGCTGAAAACGCTGGAAGTTCACTTAATTATGAAATACGCAGGAATTTCAATGAAACAAGGTTAATAACAAGTCCTAGAAATCATAACTGAAGACCTGGAGGTGAGATGGAATTATTTCCTATCCTATTCCATGAAGTCTACAACATAGAGAGATTTCATCTCTACACATCAAAGTACATAAAAGTTACTCTAAGATATAAACTTCTCCTTTGGAGTCTGTTTGAAATCAGGAGCCTTCTCATTGAAAACGCTGGCAGTTTGGCTGAATGACCGAAGCCACAGGTTTTGTATGAAACAAGGTTTAACAACAAGTGCTAGATATCATGACTTAAGAGCTGGAGGTGAAATGGACATTTCCTATTCTACTCCATGAAGTGTAAATCATAGCGATATTTCATCTCTAAACATCAAACTACAGAGATCTTACAAAAAGATATAAACTGTTCCTTTGGAGTCTGTTTGGCTTCAGGAGCATTCTAGCTGACAAATCTGGCAGTTCATCTTAAGGGACGAAATCCGCAGTAAGTTGAATGAAACAAGGGTTAATAACAAGTGCTACAATTTATGACTTAGAAGGTGGAGGTGACATGAACTTTCAACCTGTTCTACTCCATGAAGTGTACAACATACAGAAATTCATCCGTAAACATCTAAGACAAAAAAGTTAAGTAAGATATAAGTATCTCCTTTGGAGTCTGTTTGGATTCAGGAGTGTTATGGCGAAAAATGCTGTAAGTTCACCCTAAAGGCCAACACATGCAGGAATATGAATGAAACAGGGATAATAACAAGTGCTAGAAATCAGGACTAAAGACCTGGAGGTGAGATGGACTTATATACTTTTCTATTCTGAAGTGTACAACACAGGGATACTTCATCACTAAAAGTCAAAGTACAGAGAAGTTACAGTAAGATATAAACTGCACACTTTGTAGTCTGTTTGGATTCAGCAGTGTTCTCCCTGAAAACACTGCCAGTTCTCTTGAAATGCTTAAATCCACAGGAATTTGAATGAAACAAATGTTAATAACAAGTGCTGGAAACCATGTCTTAAGATCTGCAGATGATGGAATGGTATCCTATTCACTCCAGGAAGTGTACAACATGGAGATATTTCAACTCTAAACATCAAAGTACAGAAAAGTTAAGTAAGATATAAATAGCTCCATTGGAGTCTGTTTGGATTCAGGAGTGCTGGCTGAAAACACTGGAAGTTCGCCTTAAGGGCAGAAATCCACAGAAATTTGAATGAAACAAGGGTTAATAACAAGCACTAGATATTATAACATAGAAGCTGGGCAAGATGGAAATTTTTCCTATTCTACTATATGAAGTTTGCAACATACATGATTTCATCCCTAAACATCAAAGTACAGAGAGTTAACCGTAAGATATAAACTGCTCCTTTGGAATCTGTTTGTAATCAGGAGCGACTTGCTGACTCTGGCAGTTAGCCTTAAGGGAAGAAATCTGCAGGAATTTGATGAATAAGGGTTATTAACAAGTGTGAGAATTTTTGACTTAGAAGCTGGAGGTGAGATGTAATTCTATCCATTTTATTCTATTAAGTGCACAACATAGGGAAATTTCATTTCTAAACATCTAAGTACAGAAAAGTTAAATAAGATATAAACAACTCCTTTGATGTCTTTGGATTTAGGAGCATTCTGGTTGAAAATGCTGGAAGTTCACCCTAAAGAACAACATATGCAGGAATTTGAATGAAATAAGGGTTAATATCAAGTGCTAGAAATCATGACTTAAGATCTGTAGTTGAGATGGACTTATATACTATTCTACCCTATGAAGTGAACAACACAGAGTTATTTCATCATTAAACATCAAATTACAGAGAAGTTACAGTAAGATATAAACTGCACCCTTTGGAGTCTGATTGGATTTAGGAGTGTTCTCTGAAAACGCTGCCAGTTCTCTTGAGCCGCCTAAATCCACATGAATTTGAATGAAACAAGGGTTAATAACCAGTGCCAAAAATCATGACTTAAAAGATGGAGATGAGATGGACAGATATCCTATTCTACTCCATGAAGTGTACAATATAGAGAGATTTCATCTCCACACATCAAAGTACAGAGAATTTACAGAAAGTTATATACTACACCCTTTGGACTCTAATTGGATTCAGGAGCATTCTCACTGAAAACACTGATTAAGAGCTTGAAGTAGATGGAATGTATCCTATTCTACTCCATGAAATGTACAATATAGGGAGATTTCATCTCTAAATATCAAAGTACAGAGAAGTTACAGTAAGATATAAACTGCACCCTTTGGAATTTGATTGCAAACAGGAGCGTTTTCACTGAAAACACTACCAGTTGGCCTGAAAGACCTAAATCCATAGAAATTTGAATGAAGCAAGGGTTAATACAAGTGCTTGAAATCATGACTTAAGGCTGGATGTGGGATAGGCTTATATCCTAGTCTAATCCATGAAGTGTACAACATAGAGAGATTTCTTCTCTAAACTACAAATTACAGAACAAATAGGCAAGGTATAAACAGCTCCTTTGGAGTTATTTGGATTCAGGAGTGTTCTTGCTGAAAATAATGGAAGTTCACCCTAAAGGCTGAAAAATGCAGGAATTTGAAGGAAACAAGGGTTAATAACAAGTGCTAGAAATCATGGCCTAAGACCTGGAGGTGAGATGAACTTACATACTATTCTATTCCATGAAGTGTACAACACAGAGTTATTTTATCTCTAAACATCAAAGTACACAGAAGTTACAGAAATACATAAACTGCTCCTTTGGAATCTTTTTGGATTCAGGGGTGTTACTGCTGAAAACCCTGCCAGTGCATTTGATTTGCTTAAATCCATAGGAATTTGAATGAAACAATTGCTAATACAAATCTCAGATATCATGACTTATGAGCTGGAGGGGAGAAGGATTGTTATCCTATTCTAATCCAAGTTGTGTACAACATAGAGTGATTTCATCTCTAAACATCAAAGTACAGAGAATTACAGCAAGATATAATGAGCTCATTTTGAATCTGTTTGCAATCAGGAGCACTCTTGCTGACAACTCTGGCAATTTGCCTAAAGGGGGTAAATCTGCAGAATTTGAATGAAACAGGGGATAATAACAAGTCCATATCATGACTTAGAAGCTGGAGGTGAAATGGACTTATATCCTATTTTACTCCATGAAGTGTACAACATAGGGAAAATTCATCCCTAAACATCTAAGTACAGAAAATTTGAGTAAGATATAAAAGCTCCTTTTGAGTCTGTTTAGAATCAGTAGCCTTCTTGCTGACAACTCTTGCATTTCACTTTAATGGCCGAAATCCTCAGGAATTTGAATGAAACAAGGGTTAATAACAAGTGCTAGAAATCATGACCTAATATCTGGAGGTGAGAAGACTTTATCCTAATCTACTCCAAAAAGTATAGATCATAGAGAGATTTCATCTCTAAACATCGAAGTACAGAGTAGTTACACTAAGAAATAAACTGCTCCTTTGGAATCTTTTGGATTCAGGAGCGATCTCAATGACAACTCTGGTAGTTTGCCTTAAGGGCCAAAATCCGCAGGAATTTGAATGAAACAATGGTAAATAACAAGTGATAGATTTTATGATTTAGAAGCTGGAGGTGAGATGGACTATATCCTAATCTACTCCATGAAGTGTACAATTAGAGAAATCTCATCCCTAAACATCTAAACAAGAAATGTTAAGTGAGATATAAGCAGTTCCTTTTGAGTCTGTTTGGAATCAGGGTCCTTCTTGCTGAAATCCCTGGCAATCCTCCTTAAAGTCGGAAATCTGCAGGAATTTGAATTAAATAAGGGTTAATAACAAGTACTATAAATGATGACTTAAGAGCTGATATGAGATGTACATATATCCTATTCTACTCATTGAAGTGTACAATATAGAGAGATTTCATCTCTAAACATCAACGTACAGAGATTTAGACATAGATATAAACTGTATCCTTTGGATGCTGATTGATTCAGGAGCATTCTCGGTGAAAACACTGCATGTTTGCCTGAAAGACCAAAATCCGCAGGAATTTGAATGAAACAAGAGTTAATAACAAGTGCTAGAGATCATGACTTAAGAGCAGGAAGTGAAATGGTCTTATATCCTCTTCTACTTGGTGAATTGTAAAATATAGAGAGATTTCATCTCTAAACAACAAAGTACAGAGAAGTTACAGTAAGATATAAACTTCTCCTTTTGAGTCTGTTGGAATCATAGTCTTCTCGCTGACAACTCTTGCATTTCGCCTTAAGAGCCAAAACCCTCAGGAATTTGAATGAAACAAGGGTTAATAGTAAGTGCTAGAAATCATGACCTAAGAGCTGGAGGTGAGATGATTATATCCTATTCGACTCCATGAAGTGTACAGGATAGAGAGACTTCATCTCTAAACATCAAAGTACAGAGTAGTTATAGTAAGATATAAACAGCTCCTTTGGAATCTGTTTGGAATCAGGAGCATTCTCAATGACAACTTTGGTAGTTCGCCTTAAGGGCCAAAATCCACAGGAATTTGAATGAAACAATGGTAAATAACAAGTGATAGATTTTATGATTTGGAAGCTGGAGGTGATATGGACTATATCCTATTCTACTACATGAAGTGTACAATATAGAGAAATTTCATCTCTAAATATCAAAGTACAGAGAAGTTACAGTAAGATATATTCTGCTCCTTTGGAATCTGTTTGGAATAATAGCCTTCTCGCTAACGACTCTTGCATTTTGCCTTAAGAGCCGAAATCCTCAGGAATATGAATGAAACATGGGTTAATAACAAGTGCTAGAAATCATGAGCTTAGAGCTGGAGTTGAGATGATTATATCCTATTCGACTCCATGAAGTGTACAGCATAGAGAGCTTTCATCTTTAAACATCAAAGTACAGAGTAGTTACAGTAAGACATAAACTGCTCCTTTGGAATATTTTGGAGACAGGAACTTTCTCAATGACAGCTCTGTCAGTTAGCCTTAAAGGCTGAAATCCGCAGGAATTTGAATGAAACAAGGGTTAATTGCAAAGTGCTAGAATTTATGAATTAGAAGCTGGTGGTGTAATGGACTTATACCCTATTCTAGTCCATGTAGGTAACAACATAGGTAAACTTCATCTGTAAATATTTAAGTACAGAAAAGTTAAGTAAGATATAAACAGCTCATTGTGAGACTTTTTGGATTCATGAGAGTTCTCCCTTAAACACTTGCAATTCACCTTAAAGGCCGAAATCAGCAGGAATTTGAATGAAACAAGTATTGATAACAATGCTAGATATCATGACTTAAGAGCAGGAGTTGAAATGGTCTAATATCCTATTCTATTCCATGAATTGTAAAATATAGAGAGATTTCATATCTCAACATCAAAGTACAGAGTAGCTACAGTAAGATATGATATGCTCCCTTGTGTACTGCTTGGAATCAGGAGCATTCTAGCTGAAAACAATGGCAATTTACCTTAAAAGCCAAAATCCTGAGGAATTTGAATGAAACAAGGGTTAATAACAAGTGCTAGATTTATGACTTAGAAGCTGGAGGTGAGATGGACTTATATCCTATTCTATTCCATTAAGTGTAAAACATAGGGGAATATATCCCTAAACATCGAAGTATAGAAAAGTGAAGAAAGATATAAACAGCTCATTTTGAGTCTGTTTAGAATCAGGAGCATTCTTGCTGAAATCCCTGGCAATTCCTCTTAAAGATGGAAATCCCCAGGAATTTGAATAAAACAATCATTAATAATAAGTGGTAGAAATCATGGCTTAAGAGCTGGATGTGAGATGGACGTATAGCCTATACTACTCCATGAAGTGTAAAACATGGAGACATCTCATCTCTAATCATCAAAGTACAAAGAAGTTACAGTAAGATATAAACTGCTCCATTGGAATCTGTTTGGGTCAGTAGCCTTGTTGCTGACAACACTTGCATTTCACTGTAAGGGCCAAAAACCTCAAAATTTGAATGAAACAAGGCTTAATAACAAGTGCTAGGAATCATGACCTAAGAGCTGGGGGAGAGATAATATATCCTATTCTAATCCATGAAGTATACAGCATAGAGAGATTTCATCTCCTATCATCAAAGCACAGAGTAGTTTCAGAAAGATATAAACTGCTCCTTTGGAATCTCTTTGGAATCAGGAGCTTTATCAATGACAACTTTGGCAGTTCACCTTAAGGCCTGAAATCTGCAGGAATTTGAATGAAACAAGGGTTAATAACAAAGTGCTAGTATATATGACTTAGAACTGGTGGTATATGGACTTATATCCTATACTACTGCACGTAATGTACAACTTAGGTAAATTTCATCCATAAAATTTAAGTACAGAAGAGTTAAGTAAGACATAAACAGCTCATTGTGAGACTTTTTGGATTCATGATCATTCTCCATAAATGCTTGAAATTCACCTAAAGGCTGAAATCAGCGGGAATTTGAATGAAACAAGTGATAATAACAAGTGCTAGAGATCAGGACTTAAGAGCAGGAGGTGAAATGTTCTTATATCCAATTGTACTCCGTGAATTGTAAAATATAGATTGATTTCATCTCTAAACATCAAAGTACAGAGAAGATACAGTAAGATATAATATGCTCCCTTGGATACTGTTTGGAATCAGCAGCATTCTCGCTGTAAACAATGGCAATTCACCTTAAAAGCTGAAATCCGCAGGAATTTGAATGAAACAAGGGTTAATAACAAGTGCTAGAATTAGGACTTAAAAGCTGGAGGGGAGATGGCCTTATATCCTATTCTATTCCATAAGTGTACATAATAGGGGAATTTCATACCTAAAATTCTAAGTACAGAAAAGTTAAGTAAGATATAAAGAGCTCATTTTTGTCTATTTTGAATAAGGAGCTCTCTTGATGAAATCCCTGGCAATTCTTCTCAAAGTCGGAAATCCACAGGAATTTGAATGAAAAAAGGTTTAATGTAAGTGGCAGATATCATGACTTAAGAGCTGGAGGTGAGATGGACGAATATCCAATTCTGCACCATGAAGTGTATAACATGGAGAGATTTCATCTCTAAACATCAAAGTACAGAGAAGTTACAGTAAGATATAAACTGCTCCATTGGAATCTGTTTGGAATCAGTGGCCTTGTCACTGTCAACACTTGCATTTTGCATTAAGGGCGTAAAACCTCAGGAATTTGAATGAAACAAGAGTTAATAATAAGTGGTAGAAATCATGACTTAGCACCTGGAGGTGAGCTGGATGTATCCTATTCTACTCCATGCAGTGAAAAACTTGGAGTGATTTCATCTCGAAACATCAAAGTACAGAGAAGTTATAGTAAGATATAAACTGCTCCATTGGAATCTGGTTGGGTCAGTAACCTTGTCGCTAACAACACTTCCAATTCGCTTTAAGGGCTGAAAACCTCAGGAATTTGAATGAAACAGGGGTTAATAACAAGTTCTAGAAATCATGACATAAGAGCTAGAGGCGAGATGACTTATATCCTCTTCTACTCCATGAGTGTACAGCAAAGATAGGTTTCATCTGAATATCAAAATACAGAGTAGTTACTGTAAGATATAAACTGCCCCATTGGAATCCCTTTGGAATCAGGAATGTTCTAATGACAACTCTGGCAGTTTGTTAAATGGTTGAACTCCAGAGGAATTTGAGACTTAGAAGCTGGTGGTGTAATAGACATATATGCTATGCTAATCCATGTAGTGTACAACATAGGGGGATATCATCCTTAAACATTTAACAACAGAAAAGTTAAGTAAGATATAAACAGCTCATTGTGAGTCTTTTTGGAATGAGGAACATTCTTGGTGAAATCCCTGCCAATTCTTCTCAAAGTCGGAAATCCAAAGGAATTTGAATGAAACAAGCCTTAATAATAAGTGGTAGAAATCAGGACTTAAGAGATGGAGGTTAGATGGACATATATCCGATTCTACTCCATGATGTGTAAAACATGTAGGATTTCATCTCTAAAATCAATGTACAGATGAGTTCAGTAAGCTATAAACTGTTCCTTTGGAATGTGTTTGGAATCATAGCATTCTTGCTGACATCTCTTGCATTTCGCCTTAAGGGATAAAATCCTCTGGAATTTGAATGAAACAAGGTTTAATGAAAGGGCTAAATCAGCAGGAATTTGAATGAAAAAAGGGTTAATAATAAGTGCCAGAAATCATGATTTAAGATCTGTGGGTGATATGGACTTATCCTTTTCTAACCCATGAAGTGGAAAACATAGAGAGATTTTATCTATCACCATCAGTACAGAAAAGTCACAGAAAGAAATATACTGCCTTCTTTGGAGTCTGAATGAATTCAGGAGGTTTCTCACTGAAAGCACTGACATTGGCCTAAAAGGCCTAAATCAGCAGAAAATTGAATGAAAAAATGGTTAAAAACAATTGGGAGAAATCATGACTTAAGAGCTGGAGGTGAGATGGACTTAGATCCTATGCTATTCGATGACGTGTACAACATATGGAAATTTCATCCCGATACATCTAAGTAGAGAAAAGTTAAGTAAGACATAAACAGCTCCTTTGTAGTCTGACTCAATTCAGGAACATTCTGGCTGAAAATGCTGGAAGTTCACCCTCAAGGCCGACCCATACAGGAATATGAATGAAAGGATGGTTAATAACAAGTGCTAGAAATCATGATCTAAAAGCTGGAGCTGATATGGACTTATCCAGTTCTACTCCATGAAACGTAATACTTAGAGAGTTCATCTATAAACATCAAATTACAGAGGAGTTACAGAAAGATATACACTACACCCTTTGGATTCAGACTGAATTCAGGACGTTCTCGCTGAAAACAATGACAGTTGGCCTGAAAGACTGAAATTCGCAGGAATTGCAATGAAAAAGGGAAATAACAAGTGCTATAAATCATGACTTGAGACCTGGGGGTAATATGTACTTATATCCAATTTGACTGATCAAGTGTACAATATAGAGAGATTTCATCTCTATTCATCAAAGGTACATAGAAGTTACAGTAAGATATGAAATGCTCCTTTGGAATCTGCTAGGAATCAGTAGCATTCTCGCTGAAAACACTGGTAATTCACCTTAAAGGCCGAAATCCACAGGAATTTGAATGAAATAAGGGTTAATAACATGTGCCATGTGCCAGAACACTTGACTTATTGCAAGAGGTGATATGAACTTATATGCTCTTCCACACAATGAGTGCAAAACATATAGATTTCTCTATAAACATCAACGTACAGGGAAGTCCCATAAAGATATATACTGCACCCTTTGGAATGTGATTAAATTCAGAAGGTTTCTCACTGAAAACACTGCCTGTTGGCCTGAAAGGTCTAAATCAGCAGAAATTTGAATGAAAAAAGTGATAGTAATAAGTTGAGAAATCATAACTTAAGATCTGTGGGTGATATGGACTTATATCCTTTTCTACCCCATGAAGTGTAAAACACAGAGAGATTTCCTCTGTGATCATAAAGTACAGAGAAGTCATGGAAAGATATATACTGCACTCTTTGGCGTATGATTGAATTCAGGAGTTGTCTTCCTGAAAACACTGCCTCGTAGCCTCAAAGGCCTGCATCAGCAGGAATTTGAATGAAAAAAGGGTTAATAGAAAGTGCAGGAAATCATGCTTTTGAAGCTGTGGGTTACATGGATTTAATCCTTTTCTATTACATGAAGTATAAAACATAGATGATTTCATCTATAAACATCAAAGTACAGGGAAGTTCCAGTAAGATATATACTGCATCCTATGGAGTCTGATTGAATTCAGGAGGTTTCTCCCTGAAACACTGCCAGTTGTGCTGAAAGGCCTAAATCAGCAGGAATTTGAATGAAAAAAGGGTTAATAATAAGTGGGAGAAATCATGAGTTAAGAACTGTGGGTGATATGTACTTAAAACCTTTACTAGCCCATGAAGTGTAAAACATAGATTTCATCTATGATCATCAAAGTACAGAGAAGGCACAGAAAGATATATACTGCATCCTTTGGAGTCTGAATTCAGGAAGTTTCTCCCTGAAAACACTGCCAGTAGGCCTTAAAACCTAAATGAGAAGGAATTTGAATGAAAAAAGGGTGAATAACAAGTGCCAGAACACTTGTCTTAATAGCTGCAGGTGATATGTACTTATATGCTCTTCCACTCAATGAAGTGCAAAACATATAGAGGTTTCATCTGTAATCATCAAGGTAAAGGGAAGTTCCATAAAGACATATACTGCACCCTTTGGAGTGTGATTGAATTCAAAAGGTTTCTCGGTGAAAACACAGCTTGTTGTCCTGAAAGGCCTAAATCAGCATGAATTTGAATGAAAAAGGGTTAATAACAAGTAATTACTTAATATCTGTGGGTGATATGGACTTATATGCTTTTCTACCTTATTAAGTGTTATACATAGAGAAATTTCCTCTATGATCATCAATGTACAGAAGTCACATAAAAATATATGTACTTCACCCTTTGGAGTCTGATTGAAATCAGGAGTTTTCTCCCTGAAAGCACTGCCAGTTGGTCTGAAAGGCCTGCATCAGCAGGGATTTAATGAAAAAAAGGTCAATAACAAGTGCAAGAAATCATGTTTTAAGAGCTGAGGGTGACATGGCTTTTTATCCTCTTCTACTCCATGAAGTGTAAAATACAGAGGATTTCATCTATAAACATCAAAGTATAGGGAAGTTCCAGAAATATATATACTGCACCCTTCGGAGTGTGTATAATTAGGGAGGTCAAGTCAATTTCACTTCCATCTCTAAGTTTCATGATTTCTAGCACTTCTTAGAAACCCTTGTTTTCAATCAAAATCCTGCGGATTTTGGCTTTCAGGTGAACTGCCAGCATTTTCTGTAAGAATGCTCCTGAAGCCAAACAGACTCCAAAGGAGCATTTTATATTTTACTGTAACTTCTCTATGCTTTGATGATTAGAGTTGAAATCTCTCTATGTGTACTGCTTCAAGGAGTAGAATAGGATACCAGTCCATCTCTCTCAGCTCTGCAGTACATGATTTCTAGCACTTCATGGACACCCTTGTTTTCATTCAAAATCCTGTGGATTTCGGCCTTACAGGCATTTACAAAGGTTTTGAGCAAGAATGCTCCTGAATCCAAAAGACTCGAATGAGCCATTTATATCTACTGTAACTCCTCTGTACTTTGATGTTGAGAGATGAAATATATGTCGTACACTTCAAGGCGTAGAATTGGATGCCAGTCATCTCACCTCCAACTCTTATGTTACATGATACTAGCATTTCTTAGAAACCCTTGTTTTCATTAAAAATCCTGCGGATTTCAGCCTTTCCGGCGATCTGCTAGCATATTCAGCGAGAACACTGCTGAGACAAAGCAGGCTCCTAAAAAGCAGTTTATATCCTACTGTAACTTCTCTGTACTTTGATGTTTAGAGATGAAAAATATGTTTTGTACAATTCAAGGAGTAGAATAGAATACCAGTCCATCTCACCTCCAGCACTTAAGTTTCATGATTTCTAGTACTTCTTAGAAATCCTGTTTTCATCAAAATCCTGTGAAATTCGGCCTTTCAGGCAACTGCCAGCGTATTCAGCAAGAACGCTGCTGAATCCAAACAGACTCCAAACGAGCAGTTTATATCTTACTGTAACTTCTCTGTACTTTGATGTTTAGAGATGAAATCTCTCTATGGTGTTCACTTTCATGAGTAGAATGTGATACCAGTCCATCTCACCTCCAGCTCTTAAATTTCAAGATTTCTAGCACTTCTTTGATAGCCTTGTTTCATTCAAATCCTGCGGATTTTTGGCGTTTCTGTTGAACTGCCTGCATTTTCAGCGAGAACACTCCTGAATCCAAGTAGACTCCAAAGGAGCAGTTTATATCTTAATATAAATTCTCTGTACTTTGATGTTTAGGGATGAAATCTCTGTTTATTGTACACTTCAGAGAGTAGAATAGAATACCAGTCCATCTCACGTCCATCTCTTCAGTTTCATGTTTTCCAGCACTTCTTAGAAACATTTGTTTTCATCAAAATCCTGTGGATTTCAACCTTCCCAGGGAACTGCCAGCATTTTTAGCGATCACCCTCGTGAATCAAAACAGAGTCGAAAGAAGCAGTTATATTTTACTGTAATTTCTCTGTACTTTGATAATTAGAGTGAAATCACTATGTTGTACACTTCATGGCGTAGAATTGGATACCAGTCCGTCTCACCCTCAGTTCCTACAGTTCATGATTTCTAGTACTTCTTAGAAACCCTTGTTTTCATTCAAAATCCTGCGGATTTTGGCCACTCAAGTGAACTTTCTTCGTTTTCAGCAAGAATGCTCCTGAATAGAAGTAGACTCCAAAGAAGCCATTTATATCTGACTGCATCCTCTATGTACTTTGATGTTTAGGGATGAAATCTCTGTATGTTGTAAACTTCAAGCAGTAGAATATGATACAAGTACATTTGACTCCAGCTCTTAAGTTTCATTCTTTCTAGCACTTCTTAGAAACCCTTGTTTTCTTCAAAATCCTGCTGATTTCGGCCTTTCAGGCAAACTGCTGGCATTTTCAGAGAGAACAGTCCTGAATCCAAACACACTCCAAAGGAGCAGTTTATATCTTACGGTAACTATTCTCTGTATTTTGAAGTTTTGAAATGAAATCTCTCCATGTTGTACATTTGAACGAATAAAATAGGATACCTTTCCATCTCACCTCCAGCTTTAAGTTTCATGACTTCTAGCACTTCTTATAAACCCTTTGTTTCATTCAACATCCTGTGGATTTCGGCCTTTCGGCGAATGGCCAGCATTTTCTTTTTTCTTTTTTTTTATGGCAAGTGTATGTTTTAATTTTATTTTTTTTTAATTTCTTAAAATTCATTATATTGATTTGTCACAATTGTGCATTAATTGATCCCTCCTCCTCCCTCCATATCCCCCCTCTGTCTCCCCCCTTCAGTCACTCCTCCCATTTTTTTGCAAATTGTTGTTTGGTTAAGTTGATGTTTAGTTGTTGGATGTTTGGCCTGTTGTTCTCTTCCGATATATGGTAAGTGTATGCTTTTTATTATTATTTTTTTACCCCAGGGCTTTCCCACTTCACTAACATTTGTTAACTATCCTGATCTTTTGTGCTCTTCACCTCCCCCACCTTCTTACCCTCCTCCTCTCTCGCTCCATGGTTCAGTCCCATTGGTTGTTTTCATTTTTTCTTATTTGTTTGTTTGATTGTCCCTATATCTGTCATATAAGAGAGACCATCCTGTACTTATCTTTTCTTTTTGACATATTTCTGCTAATATGAGTCTTTTAGTTCCATCCAGGTTGCTGCAAATGACATGTGTTTGTCATCCTTGTTGGATGCATAGTATTCCATCATGTATATGTACCACATTTTTTTAGCCAATCATCTGTTTGGGGGCATTTGGTTTGTTTCCAATTGTTTGTAACTGTAAACAGGGCTGCAATGAACATGTGCGTACATGTGTCCTTTTGAATTAATGTCTTCATGTTCTCTGGGTAGATTCCTAGTAGTGGGATTGCTGGGTCAAATGGTAAGTCCAATTTCAATTGTTTGAGGGTCCTCCAAACAGTCTTCCATAGTGACTGGACCAGTTTGCACTCCCAACAGTGGTGTAAGAGAGTTCCTTTTTCTCCACATCCGTGCCAACATTTGTTGTCTGTTTTATTTATGTGGGCCATTCTTACTGGTGTAAGACAGTATATCACACCATGGTTTTAATTTGCATTTCCCTGATTATTAGTGAGGTGGAGCATTTTCTCATATGTCTATTAGCCATCTGTATCTCCTCTTTGGTGAAGTGTCTTTTTAGTTCTCCCCATTTTTTGGTTGGTTTTTTGCTTTGTATTTGTTGAGCTGTAGGAGTTCTTTGTGGATCGTTGTTATCAGACCCTTGTCACTTGTCTGCAGGGCAAAAATTTTCTCCCAGTTGGTTGGGTTTCTTTTTGTTTTGCTTATTGTCTCTTTTGCTGAACAGAAACTTTTTAGTTTTATATAGTCCCAGCTGTTTATGTTTTCCTTCATTTTTTTGCCAGCCATCGTTGTTTCCCTAAATGGATTTCTGAGGTGAAATTCATGAAGGGTTTTGCCCAGGTTTTCTTCTATATATTTTATGGTTGCAGGTCTCACTTCCCGGTCCTTTATCCATTTTGAGTTAATTTTTGTACAGGGTGTGAGGGTGTTATCCTGGTCCATTTTTTTTCACAAGTTTTGATCCAGTATTCCCAGCACCATTTACTGAAGAGGTTATCCTTGTTCCAGGGTATGTTTTTTGCCCCTTTGTCAAAGATTAATTGACCATATATGGGTGGTTTTATTTCTGGGTATTAAATTCTGATCCATTGGTCTGTTTCACTGTTTTTGTACCAGTACCATGCTGTTTTAAGTATTATGGTTTTGTAGTACAGTTTGAAGTCTGGAAGAGTAGTACCTCCATTCTCTCTTCTGTTTGTCAAAAGGGTTTTAACTATTTGGGGTCTTTTGTTGTTCCATATGAATTTCAGTAATTTTTGTTCTATCTCTTTAAAATATGTGATTGGGATCTTTATTGGAATTACATTGAATCTCTAGATGGCCTTTGGTAGCATAGCCATTTTGATGATGTTGATTTTTCCGAGCCATGAACAGGGAATGTCTTTCCATTTTTTTACGTCATCTTCTATTCTTTTAAGAATGTTTTATAGTTTTCTTTGTATAGGTCTTTTACGTCTTTTGTTAGGTTAATTCCCAAGTATTTGATTTTCTTTGGTGTAATGGTAAATGGCGTGTTTTTTTTAATCTCTTCTTCTTCTGCTTGATTCTTTGCATATATGAATGCTGTTCATTTTTGTGTGTTGATTTTGTATCCAGCAACCTTACCAAATCGGTTTATTATTTCAATCAGTTTTTCTGTTGATTTTTCTGGGTTCTCTACATAGAGAATCATATCATCCACGTATAATGATAACTTTATTTCTTCATTCCCTATTTGGATTCCTTTTATGTCTTTCTCTTGTCTTATTGCCCTAGCTAGGACTTCCAGAACTATGTTGAAATGGATTGGAGAGAGTGGGCATCCTTGCCTGGCTCCGGACCTTAATTGGAATGGTTTCATTTTTTCCCCATTGAGAATGATATTTGCTGTGGGTCTGTCATATATAGCTTTTATTAGGTTCAGGTATGTTCCTTCTATACCAATTTTTTCCAGGGCTTTCATATGAAAGGATGCTGAACTTTTTCGAATGCTTTTTCCGCATCTATTGATATGATCATATGGATTTTGTTCTTCTCTTTGTTAATGTGGTGGATAATGTTGATGGATTTTCGAATGTTGAACCATACCTGTGCCCCTGGGATGAAACCCACTTGGTCATGATGGATGATCCTTTTTATGCAATGTTGGATTCGGTTTGCCAGGATTTTGTTTAGAATTTTTGCATCTGTGTTCATTAGGGAGATTGGTCTGTAGTTTTCTTTCTTTGCACTGTCTTTATTTGGTTTTGGAATTGTGTGATGTTTGCTTCAGAGTAGGTATTTGGTAGCTTTCCTTCTTTCTCAATTTTTTTAAAGAGTTTTAATAGTACCGGTTTTAGTTTCTCTTTGAATGTTTGGTAGACCTCATTTTTAAAACCATCAGGACCTGGGCTCTTGTTTTTAGGGAGAGTTTTGATGACTGCCTCAATTTCACTGCTTGTGATTGACCTGTTTAAGTTTTCTATTTTTTCCTTGTTCAATTTTGGATGACTGTATTGTTCCAGGAATTTGTCCATCTCTTCCAGGTTGCTGTATTTGTTTGCATACAGATGTTCATAGTAGTCTCTAATTATCTTTTGGATATCTGCTGGGTCTGTTGTGATATCTCCTTTATCGTTCATGATCCTGTGTATTTGAGTTTTATCTCTTATTTTCTTTGTAATCCTTGCCAGGGGGTTGTCAATTTTATTTATTTTTTTTCAAAGAACCAGCTTTTGGTTTTGTTAATCTTTTCGATGGTCTTTTTGGTTTCTATTTCATTAATCTCCGCTTTTATTTGTGTTATTTCTTGTCTTCTGCTGGGTTTTGGGTTTTTTTGTTGCTCTTTTTCTAAGTCCTCAAGTTGGGAGACTAGAGTATTTCTTCGGGCTGTTTCAAGTATTCTTGTTGTTTGGGCCTGTATTGCTATGCACTTTCCTCGTAGTACTGCTTTTGCTGCATCCCACACATTTGGGAATGTTATGTCTTCATTGTCGTTGGCTTCCATGTAGATTTTAATTTCTTCTATGATTTCCTCTTTTACCCAGTGATCTTCCAGAAGCCTGTTGTTCAGTCTCCATGTAGTCTTTACTCTCCTTATTTTCTTTTCATTGTTGATTTCTAATTTGATGCCTTTATGATCGGAAAAAAAGGGTGGTATTATTTTAATGTTTGTGTACTTGTTCAGGTTTGTCTTGTGGCCTAGTATATGATCGATTTTAGAGAACGAAACATGTGAATTTGAAAAAAAAATTGTATTATTTTCCTTGGGGGTGTAGTGTCCTGTATATATCTGTTAGTTCCATTTGGTTTAGCTCTTCCTTTAAAACTTTTGTGTCTTTGTGTAGTTGCTGTTTTGTTGATCTGTCTTTTGTTGGGTGTGGCGTGTTAAAATCTCCTACCACATATGTATTCTCGTCAGTATTTGATTTCAGTTCTACTAGTTGTTGGGTTCTATTTTCTGATCCGAACTGCAACTCTTCGTCTTTTGATTGCTGAGTTTGGACCATTGATGTTTAAGGTGATTATTGATATTTGTGATTCTAACGGTTTCCTGGTGGTCATTTGGGGTTTATTTTGTGGTTTTGATTTATGTATTTGTTCTTTTATGGTTTTGATCTTGAGGCCTCCTGCAAAATTTCTTGGATTGGGGGTTTAGTGGTAGCAAATTTCTCGAGACTTTGCTTGTTGGAGAAGGTTCTAATTTTTCCTTCATGGAAGAAGGATTTTGCAGGGTAGAGTATTCTGTGCTGGCACATTTTTCTTGGAGTTTTTTGTAGATGTGACTCCATTGTCTCCTTGCCTAGAGTGTCTCTTCAGAAAAATCCGAGGTCAGTCTAATGTATTTTTCTTTGTAGTTTATCTGTTTCTTTTCTCTAGCCATTCTCATTATTTTTTCCTTATCTTGGGTTCTTGAAAGTTTTACGATGATGTGTCTCGCTGTGGCTTTTGTTGCATTAAAGTAGTTTGGTGTCCTTTTGGCTTCCTGTATGTCTATTTTCATTTCTTTCTTCAGATTTAGAAAGTTCTCCTCTATTATTATTTTGAACAGCCTTTCAGTTCCCATAACTCTCTCCTCTCCTTCTGGGATTCCTATTACTCTTATGTTTCTTTTCTTTAAGGAATCTGACAAATCTCTGAGCTTGTCTTCAGTCCTCCTATTTTGTTTCTCTCTCTATTTTTCTTTCTTTGTCCTTGCTATTTCTGTATCCTCAAGTGTGCTGATTTGTTCCTGTATTTCATCTATTCTACTGCCATGGCTTTTCTGTGCATTTTTGAGCTCATCTATTGCAACCTTTAACTCTTGAGTCTCTTTCCATTTCAATTTTAGGGATTCATTTTCATTCTTTAATTCATTGATTAAGTTATGCATATTGATGCTTACTTTTTTATATGTTTATATTTCCTCCCTTAGTGCATTAATTGCTTCTATCATACTGTTGTCCTTTTTTTCTAATTCTTCTCTTAATTGTTGGAGTGCATTTAACTTGTTGATAGTGGAATATTTTTCTGATATGCACACCATTTCTTTGATATTTTCTGGAGATTGTCCTTTCTTTGCTGGTGATGGATTATTTCCTGTAGGGCTTGCTTGCATGTTTAAAGTTTTTCTCCTTACTGTGTTTTACTTTCGAACCTGTTCTACATATTGAGAAACCATGGATATTGTGTTGGTTGGCATGTTGATGGGAGTGTATTCCATGTTGAAAGTAGATCTGTACTTCAGTAATTTGCTCCAGCGCTGCTTGGGGCGCCGGTGCTACTGACCATCAGTGGCTAACCTGTGCGTGCGCAGTGTGGGCGGGTTTCCAGAGGAATCTGGCTGCGGGGGTTGGCTCCCAGGGATGGCGGATATGGCGGCATGGTGAAGGGGTCTCTCCCAAAGGCCTGGAGCCGGAGTAGCCAGCATTTTCATTGAGAACACTCCATAATCCAAATGGGCTCCAAAGGAGCAGCTTATATCTGACTGTAACTTCTCTGCTCTTTGATGTTTAGAGATGACATCTCTCTGTGTTGTACACTTCAAGGAGTAGAATAAGATAAAGTCCATCTCGACTCCACCTCTTAAGTTTCAAGATTTCTAGCTCTTCAGGTACCCTTGTTTTCTCTCAAAATTCTGGGGATTTCAACCTTTCCAGCGCACTGCCAGTGTTTTCAGCGAGAACAGTGTGAATCAAAACAGATTTCAAAGGAGCAGTTTTTATCTTACTGTCACTTCTCTGTATTTTGATGTTCAGAGATGAAATCTCTAAGTAGTACACTTAAAGGAGTAGTATAGGATACCAGTCCAACTCACAGTCAGCTCTTAAGTCATGATTTCTAACACTTCTAAGAAACCCTTGTTTGTATTAAAAATCATTTGGATTTTGGCACATCTGGTGAACTGCCAGTGTTTTCAGAGAGAACGCTCGTAAATCCAAACACACTACAATGGAGCAGTTTATATGTTACTGGAACTTTTCTGTACTTAAATGTTTAGGGATGAAATCTCCTCTGTTGTACACATCAAACAGTAGAATAGGATACCAGTCATCTCACCATCAGCTCTTATGTTTCATGATACCAGCGTTTCTTAGAAACACTTGTTTTGATCCCAAATCCTGCGGATTTCTGCTTTTCCAGTGAACTGCCAGCATTTTCAGCGAGAACGCTGATGAAACCAAACAGACTCCAAAGGAGCAATTTATATCTTACTATAACTTCTCTGCACTTTGATGTTTGGAGATGAAATCTCTATATGCTGTACACTTCAAGGAGTACAATAGGATACCAGTGAAACTAGACTCCAGCTCTTAAGATTTGTGATTTCTCGCCCTTCGTAGAAACCCTTGTTCTCTTCAAAATCCTGCGGATTTCGGCCATTGAGGCGAACTGCCAGTTTTTTCAGCATGAACGCTTCTGAATCCAAACAGACTCCCAATGATA
This sequence comes from Uropsilus gracilis, assembly GCA_004024945.1. Classification (NCBI taxonomy): domain Eukaryota; kingdom Metazoa; phylum Chordata; class Mammalia; order Eulipotyphla; family Talpidae; genus Uropsilus; species Uropsilus gracilis. Next base: position 11,193 of record PVHY01005369.1, on the reverse strand, counting down.
AGTTTATAACTTAGTATGACTTCTCTGTACTTTGATGTTTAGACATGAAATGTCTCTATGTTGCACACTTCCGGGAGTAGAATATAATACCAGTCCATTTCACCTCCAGTTCTTATGTTTCATGATTTCACACACTTATGATAAAACATTGTTTTCATTCAAAAACATGCAGATTTCGGCCTTTCATGCGAACTGCAAGCATATTCAGCCAGAATGCTGGTGAAAGGAAGGAGGCTCCTAAGGAGCAGTTTATATCTTACTGTAACTTCTCTGTACTTTGATTTTAGAGATGAAATCTTTCTATGTTCAACACTTCATGGCATAGAGTGTATAGCTGTCCATCTCACCTCAGGCTATTAAGTCATGATTTCTAGCACTTGTTCTTAACCATTGTTTCGATCCAATTCCTGAGGATTTCGGACTCTCAGGCGAAATGCCACCCTTTTCAGCCGGACCTCTCCTGAATCCAAACAGACTCCAGAGGAGCAGTTTATATCTTACTGCTACTTCTCTGTACTTTGATGTTTAGATATAAAATCTCTCTTCGTTGTAAACTTCATGGAGTGCAATAGGATATAAGTCCATCTAACCTGCAACTCTTAAGTCATGATTTTAGCACCTCTTAGTAACCCTTGTTTTATTCAAATACCAGAGGATTTCGATCTAACAGGTGAAATGTCAGCCTTGTCAGCATGAATATTCCTGAATCCAACCAGACTCCAAAGGAGCAGTTTATATCTAACAGTAACATCTCTGTACTTTGATATTTAGAGATGAAATCTCGTTATGTTTTACACTTCATGGAGCAGAATAGGATAGCTGTCCATGTCAACTCCAGCTCTTTAGTCATGTATTTGGCACTTCTTTTTAACCTTTGTTTAATTCAAATTACATCGGATTTCGGACTATCAGGTGAAATACCTGCGTTTTCAGTGAGAAAGCTCCTGAATCCATGCTGACTTAAAGGAGACGTTTATATATTACTGTAACTTCCCTATACTTTGATGCTTAGAAATAAAATCTCTCTATTTTGTACACTTCATGGGGTAGAATAGGATAGCTGTCCATCTCATCTCCACCTCTTAATCATGAGATCTAGCACTGCTTATTAAACATTTTTTCATTCAAATTCCTGCAAGTTTCATCCTTTCAGGCAACCTGCCAGCATTTTCAGCAAGAATGCTGAATTCATAAAGAATCCAAAGGAGCAGTTTTTAACTTAGAGTAACTTCTCTGTACTTTGATGTTTAGAAGTGAAATCACTTTATGTTGTACACTTCATGGAGTGGAATAGGAGAGCTGTGCATATCACATCAGCTCTTAAGTCATGATTTTTAGCACTTGTTATTAACCCTTGTTTCATTAATTCTGCAGATTTCTGCCTTTCAGCGTTTTCAGTCAGAACTCTCCTGAATCCAAACAGAATCCAAAGAAGCAGTTTTTATCTTACAGTAACATCTGTACTTTGATGTTTAGAGATGAAATCTCTCTATGTTGTAGACTTCATGGTGTAGAATTGGAATAAGTCAATATCACCTCCAGCTCTTAAGTCATGATTTCTACCACTTGTTATTAACCATTGTTTCATTCAAATTCCTGCGGATTTCTGTCTTACAGGCGAAATGTCAACTTTTTTAGCGAGAATGCTCTTGAATGCAGACATACTTCAAAGGAGCAGTTTTTATCTTAAGTAGCTTCTCTGTATTTTGATGTTTAGAGATGAAACCCCTCTATGTTGTAGTCTTCATGGAGTACAATAGGATATAAATCAATCTTACCTATAGGTCTGAAGTCATGATTTCGAGCTCTTGCTATTAACCCTTGTTTCATTCAAATTCCTGAGGATTTCGGTCTCTCAGGCAAAATGACAGATTTTTAGTGAGAACAATCTTGAATCCAAACAGACTACAAAGGAATAGTTTATATCTTATGTAACTGCTCTGTACTTTGATGTTTAGAGATGAATACTCTCTATGTTGTACACTTCAAGGAGTAGAATAGGATACATGTCCATCTGACCATCACCTCTTAAATTCATAATTTCAGGCACTTCTTAATAAACATTGCTACATTTAAAATCCTGCGGATTTCTGTCTTTCTGGCGAACTGCGAGCATATTTAACGAGATCGCCGCTGAAACGAAGCAGGCTCCTAAGGAGCACTTTATATCTTACTGTAACTTTTCTGTATTTTGATGTTTACAGATGAAATCTTTCTATGTTGTACATTTCAAGAGTAGAATAGAATACCAGTCCATCTCACAGCCTTCACTTACGCTTCATGATTTCTAGCACTTCTTAGTAACCTGTGTTTTCATTCAAAATCCTGCGCATTTCAGTGGTTCAGGCGAACTGCCAGAGTTTTCAGCGCGAATGCTCCTGAATCCAAACAGACTCCAAAGGAGCAGTTTATATCTTACTTTAACTTCCTTGTAGTTTGATGTTTAGGGGTCAGTTCTCTGTGTTTGTACACTTCAAGGAGTACACTAGAATACCAGTCCATCTCTCTTCCAGCTCCTAAGTATCATGATTTCTAGCACTTATTACAAACCTTTAATTTTATTCAATATCCTGCTTATTTCAGCCTTTCAAGCGAACTCCAGCGTATTCAGCATGAACGCTGCTGAAATGAAGCAGGCTCCTAAGTAGAAGTTTATATCTTACTTATATCTTTTTTCTCTGTACTTTGATGTATAGAGATGAAATCTCTCTTTGTTGTATTCTTCAAGGAGTAGATAGTATACCAATCCATTTCACGTCCACCTCTTAAGTTTCACTTTTTCTAGCACTTATTACAAATCCTTATTTACGTTCAAAATCCTGTGGATTTTGGCCTTTCAGTCGACTGACAACTTTTTCAGTGAAAACACACATGAATCCAAACAGGCTCCTAAGGAGCAGTTTCTATCTTACTGTAACTTCTCTCTACTTTGATATTTAGAGATGATATCTATCTATGTTGTACACTTCAAGGAGTAGAATAGAATACCAAACAATCTCACTTCCAGCTCTTAAGTTTCATAATTTCTAGGACTTTTTAGCATACCTTGTTTTCATTCAAAATCCTGTGGATTTCAGTCTCACCGGTGAACTGCCAGCAAATTCAGCAAGAATGCTGCTGAATCCAAGCAGATTCCGGAGGAGCAGTTTATAGCTTATTGCAACTTCTCTGTACTTTGGTGTTTAGAGATGAAATCTCTCTATGTTGTACACTCAAGGAGTAGAATCGGTTACCTGTCCATCTGACCTTCACCTCTTAAAATCATAATTTCTAGAACTTCTTAATAAACAATGTTTTCATTCAAAATCCTGCGGATTTCTGTCTTTCCGGTGAACTGCCACCATATTCAACGAGAACACTGCTGAAACGAAGCAGGCTTCTAAGAAGCAGTTTATATCATACTGTAGCTACTCTTTACTTTGACCTTAGAGATGAAATCTCTCTGTGTTGTACACTTCAAGGAGTAGAATAGAATACCAGTCCATCTCACTTCTGCCTCTTAAGTTTCATGATTTCTAGCACTTCTTAATAACCTTTCCTTTCATTCAAAATCCTACGGATTTCAGCCTTTCAGAAGAATGGAGAGTGTTTTCAGCGCAACCGCTCCTGAATCCAAATAGACCACAAAGGAGCAGTTTATTTCTTATTGTAAAATCTCTGTACATTTATGTTTAGAGATGAAATCTCCCTATGTTGTCCACTTCAAGGAGTAGAATAGAATACCAGTCCATCTCACTTCCACATCTTAAGTTTCATGATTTCCAGCACTTCTTAGTAACCCATGTTTTCATTCAAAATCCTGTGTTTTCGGCCTTCAGGTGAACGGGCAACGCTACTGAATCCAAACAGACTCCAAAGGAGCAGTTTATATCTCACTGTAACTGATCTGTATTTTGATGTTTGGGATCAGTTCTATGTTGTACACTTCAAGGAGTGGAATAGAATACCAGTCCATCTCACTTCCACCTCTTAAGTTTCATGATTTCTAGCACTTATTACAAGCCCTGGGTTTCTTTCAAAATCCTGTGGAATTTGGCCTTTCAGGAGAATGGGCAGCTTTTTCAATGAGAACGAACCTGAATCCAAACAGGCTCCAAAAGTGCAGTTTACATCTTACTGTAACTTCCTGAACTTTGATGTTTAGAGATGAACTCTCTCTATGATGTACACTTCAAGGATAGAATAGAATACCTATCCATCTACTCCAGTACTTAAGTTTCATGATTTAGCACTTCTTAGTAACCCTTGTTTTCATTCAAAATCCTGCAGATTTCGGCCTTTCAGGTGAACTGACAGCTTTTTCAGCAAGAATGCCCCTGAATCCAACAGGCTCCAAATGAGCAGTTTATATCTTACTGTAACTTGCCTGTACTTTGATGTTTAGAGACGAAATCTCTCTATGTTGTACACTTCATGGAGTATCATAGGGTCGCTGTCCATCTCACCACCAACTCTTCAGTCATGATTTCTAGCACTTCTTATTAACCCTTGTTTCATTCAAATTTATTCTGATTCTTTCTCTCAGGTTAAATAGCAGTGTTTTCAGCGAGAAGGCTTCTGAATCCTGACTCCCAAGGAGCAGTTCATATCTTGCTGTAACTTCTTTGTACTTTGACGTTTAGAGATGAAATCTCTTTATGTTGTACCCTACGTTTAGAGATGAAATCTCTTTATGTTGTACCCTTCATGGAGTAGAGGCGGATAGCTGTCCATCTCACCATAGCTCTTAAGTCATACTTTTTAGCACTTGTTATTAACCATTTTTTCATTCATTCTTGCAGATTTCTGCCTTTCAGGAACATTGACAGCATTTAGAGCAAGAATGCTTCTTAATCCGAACTACTCCAAATGAGCAATTTATATCTTACTTAAATTCTCTATACTTTTTTAGCGATGAAATTTCTCTATGTTGTACACATAATTGAGTAGAATAGGATACCCGTCAATCTTAACTCCAGCTCCTTAGTCATGATTTCCAACACTTGTTATTAACCCTTGCTTCATTATAATTGCTTCGCTTTTCAACTTTTCAAACGAAGTCAGTTTTCAGTGAGAATGCTCCTGAATCCTGACTCCAAATGAGCAATGTATTTCTTACAGTAACTTCTGTACTTTGATTTTTAGAGTTGAAATCTCTCTATTTTGTACACTTCATGGAGTCGAATAGGATAGATGTCCATTTCACCTCCTGCTCTTAAGTCATGATTTCTAGCACTCCTTTTTTAATTTCTTTTTAATTCATTTTAATGATTTGTCACAATTGTGCATTAATTAATCTCTCCTCCTCCCTCATATCCCCACTCTGTATGCCCCCTCCAGTCACTCCATCTCCCATTTTTCTGCTATTTGTTGGTTGGTTAAGTTCATGTTCAGTTTTGGGTTGTTTGGCCTTTTGTTCACTTCCGATATCTGATAATTGCGTGTGTGTGTGTGTGTGTGTGTCTTTTTCACCGCAAGGCTTTCCCACTTCACTAACATTTGTTAACTATCCTGATCTTTTGTGTTCTTCACCCCCACCGCCTTCTTCCCCCTCCTCCTCTCTCACTCCATGGTTCAGTCCCATTGGTTGTTTTCATTTTTTTCTTATTTGTTTTTTTGTTTTTCCTTATATCCATCATATAAGTGAGATCATCCTATGCTTCTCTTTTTCTTTTTGACTTATTTCTGCTAATAAGAGTCTTTCTAGTTCCATCCAGGTTGCTGCAAATGACATGTGCTTGTCCTCCTTGATGGATGTGTAGTATTCCTTTGTGTATATGTACCACTTTTTTAAACCAATCATCTGTTTGGGGGCATTTGGTTTGTTTCCAATTATTTGTAACAGTAAACAGGACTGCAGTGAACATGCATGTACATGTGTCCTTTTGAATTAATGTCTTCATGTCCTCTGTGTAGATTCCTAGTAGTGGGATTGCTGGGTCGAATGGTAATTCCACTTTCAATTTTCTGAGGGTCCTCCAAACAGTCTTCCATAGTGGCTGGATCAGTTTGCACTCCCAACAGCGGTGTAAGAGAGTTCCTTTTTCTCCACATCCGTGCCAACATTTGTTGTCTGTTTTATTTATGTGGGCCATTCTTACTGGTGTAAGATGGTATATCACACCATGGTTTTAATTTGCATTTCCCTGATTATTAGTGAGGTGGAGCATTTTCTCATATGTCTATTAGCCATCTGTATCTCCTCTTTGGTGAAGTGTCTTTTTAGTTCTTCTCCCCATTTTTTGATTGTTTTTTTGCTTTGTATTTGTTGAGCTGTAGGAGTTCTTTGTGTATCATTGTTATCAGACCCTTGTCACTTGTCTGGAGGGCAAAAGATTTCTCCCAGTCAGTTGGGTTTCTTTTTGTTTGGTTTTTATCTCTTTTGTTTAACAGAAACTTTTTAGTTTTGTATAGTCCCAGCTCTTTATGTTTTCCTTCATTATTTTGCGAACCGTGGTTCTTCCCCAAAAGTATTTCTGAGGTAAAATTCATGAAGGGTTTTGCTCAGGTCTTCTTCTATGTATTTTATGGTTGCAGGTCTCCCTTCCAGGTCTTTTTTCCATTTTGAGTTAATTTTTGTACAGGGTGTGAGGATGTTATCCTGGTCCATTTTTTCACAAGTTTTGATCCAGTTTTCCCAGCACCATTTACTCAAGAGGCTATCCTTGTTCGAGGGTATGTTTTTTGCCCCTTTGTCAAAGATTAATTGACCATAAATGGGTGGTTTTATTTCTGGGTATTCAATTTTGATGCATTGTTCTGTTTGTCTGTTTTTGTAGCAGTACCATGCTGTTTTAAGTATTATGGCTTTGTAGTACAGTTTGAAGTCTGGAAGAGTAATACCTCCGTTCTCTCTTCTGTTTGTCAAAAGGGTTTTGGCTATTCAGGGTCTATTGTTGTTCCATATGAATTTCAGTAATTTTTGTTCTATCTCTTTAAAATATGTCATTGGGATCTTTATTGGAATTGCATGAATCTGTAGATGGCCTTTGGTAGTATGGCCATTTTGATAATGTTGATTTTTCCGATCCATTAACAGGGAATGTCTTTCCATATTTTTACATCATCTTCTATTTCTTTTAAGAATGATTTATAGTTTTCTTTGTATAGGTCTTTTACGTCTTTTGTTATGTTAATTCCCACGTACTTGACTTTCTTTGGTGCAAATGGAAATGGCATGTTTTTTTCTAATTTCTTCTTCTTCTGATTGATTCTTTGAATATATGAATTCTGTTGATTTTTGTGTGTTGATTTTGTATCCAGCTACCTTACTGAATTGGTTTATTATTATGATCAGGTTTTCTTTCGATTTTTCTGGGTTCTCTACATAGAGTATCATATCATCCACGTATAATGATAACTTTATTTCTTCGTTCCCTATTTGGATTCCTTTTATGTCTTTCTCTTGTCTTATTGCCCTAGCTAGGACTTCCAGAACTATGTTGAAAAGGAGTGGAGAGAGTGGGCATCCTTGCCTGGTTCCCGACCTTAATTGAAATCGTTTCAGTTTTTCCCCATTAGGGATGATATTTGCTGTGGGTCTGTCGTATATAGCTTTTATTAGGTTCAGGTATGTTCCTTTTATACCATTTTTTCCCAGGGTTTTCATCATGAAAGGATGCTCAACTTTGTTGTATGCTTTTCCCACATCTATTGATATGATCATATGGTTTTTGTTTTTCTCTTTGTTGATGTGGTGGTTTATGTTGATTGATTTTCGAATGTTCAACCATCCCTGTGCATCTGGGATGAATCCCACTTGGTCATGATGGATGACCCTTTTTATGCAATGTTGGATTTGGTTTGCCGGGATTTTGTTCAGAATTTTTGCATCTGTGTTCATTAGGGTGATTGGTCTGTACTTCTCTTTCTCTGCACTATCTTTATTTGGTCTTGAAATTAGCGTAATGTTTGCTTCATAGAAGGTGTTTGGTAGCTTTCCTTCACTCAATTTTTTGAGAGAGTTTTAATAGTACTGGTGTTAGCTCCCCTTTGAATGTTTGGTAGAACTCGTTTGTAAAACCATCAGGACATGGGCTCTATTCCTGGAACAAAACGGTCATCCAAAATTAAACAGGGAGAGTTCTGATGACTGCCTCAATTTCACTGCTTGTGATTGACCTGTTTAAGTTTTCTATTTTTTCTTTGTTCAATTTTGGATGACTGTATTGTTCCAGGGTTTGTCCATCTCTTCCAGGTTGCTGTATTTGTTTGCATATAGATGTTCATAGTAGTCTCTAATTATCTTTTGGATTTCTGCTAGGAGTGTTGTAATATCTCCGTTTTCGTTTATGATCCTGTTTGAGTTTTCTCTCTTCTTTTCTTTGTAAGCCTTTCCAGGGGGTTGTCAATTTTATTTATTTTTTCAAAGAACCATCTTTTGGTTTTGTTTATCTTCTCGATGGTCTTTTTGGTTTCTATGTCATTAATCTCCGCTTTTATTTTTGTTATTTCTTGTCTTCTGCTGAGTTTTGGGTTTTTTTGTTGCTCTATTTCTAAGTCCTCAAGTTGGGAAATTAGAGTATTTCTTTGGGCTGTTTCAATTATTCTTGTTGTTTTGGCCTGTATTGCTATGAAGTTTCCTCGTAGTATGCTTTTGCTGTGTCCCACACATTTTGGAACGTTTTGTGTCATTGTTGTCGGCTTCCATGTAGGTTTTAATTTCTTCTTTGATTTCCTCTTTTACCCAGTGATCTTCCAGAAGCCTGTTGTTCAGTCTCCATGTAGTGTTTACTCTCCTTATTTTCTTTTCATTGTTGATTTCTAATTTGATGCCTTTATGATCGGAAAAAAAGGTTGGTATTATTTTAATCTTTGTGTATTTGTTCAGGTTTGTCTTGTGGCCTAATATATGATGAATTTTAGAGAATGAACTGTGTGCATTTAAAAAAAAAGTGTATTCTTTTCCTTGCGTGTGTAGTGTCCTGTATATATCTGTTAAGTCTATTTGGTCTAACTCTTCCTTTAAAACTTTTGCTTTTTTGTGTAGTTGCTATTTTGTTGATCTGTCTTTTGTTGAGAGTGGCATGTTAAAATCTCCTACCATGTATGTATTCTCATGAGTATTTGATTTCAGTTCTACTAGTTGTTGTTTTATGAATTTTGGTGCTCCCTCATTAGGTGCGTATATGTTGATTATTGTTATGTCTTTTTGGGGGATTGACACTTTCACCATTATGTAGTGGCCATCTTTATCTTTTGTCACTTTTGTTAATTTGAAATCTGCTCTGTCTGATACAAGAATGGCAACTCCTGCTTTCATGTGGGGGCCATTTGCTTGTAGTGTAGTTTTCCAGCCCTGCACCTTCAGTCTATGCTTATCCTTAGCGATCAGATGTGTTTATTGGAGGCAGCAGAATGATGGGTTCTGTTTTCTGATCCAGTCTGCAACTCTTCATCTTTTGATTGCTGAGTTTAGACCCATGACGCTTAGGGTGATTATTGATATTTGTGATTCTAACTGTTTCCTGGTGGTCATTTGGGTTTACTTTGTGTTTTTGTTTTTTGTATTTGTTCTTATGGTTTTGATCTTGAGGTCTCTTGCAAAATTTCTTGGAGTGGGGGTTTACTGATAGCAAATTTCTGGAGACTGCTTGTTGAGAAGGTTCTAATTTTTCCTCATAGAGGAAGGATAGCTTTGAAGAGTAGAGTATTCTTGACTGGCACATTATTCTTGGAGTTTTTTGTAGATGTGACTCCATTCTCTCCTTGCCTGGAGTGTCTCTTCAGAAATTTCTGAGGTCTGTCTAATGGATTTTTCTTTGTAGTTTATCTGTTTCTTTTCTCTAGCCATTCTCATTATTTTTTCCTTATCTTAGGTTCTTGGAAGTTTTACGATGATGTTCTCGCTGTGGCTTTTCTTTCATTAAAGTAGCTCGGTGTCCTTTTGGCTTCCTGTAGGTCTATATTCATTTCTTTCTTCAGTTTTGGGAAGATCTCCTCTATTATTGTTTTGAACAGTCTTTCAGTTCCATAACTCTCTCCTCTCCTTCTGGGATTCCAATTACTCTTATGTTTCTTTTCTTTAAGGTTTCTGACATATCTCTGAGCTTGTCTTCACCTCCTACTTTGTTTCTCTCTCTTTCTCTCTTTGTCCTCTCTATTTCTGTATCCACAAGTGTGCTGATTCATTCCTCTATTTCATCTATTCTACTGCCATGGATTTTCTGTGCATTTTTGAGCTCATCTATTGCAACCTTTAAATCTTGAGTCTCTTTCAATTTCAATTTTAGGGATTCATTTTCAATCTTTAGTTGCTTGATTAGGTTATACATATTGATGCTTTCTTTTTTATATGTTTCTACTTCTTCCCTTAGTGCATTAAATGCTTCTATCATACTGCTGTCCTTTTTTTCTAATTCTTCTCTTAATTATTGGAGTGCATTTAACATGTTGATAGTGGAATCTTTTTCTGATATGCACATCATTTCTTTGATGTTTTCTGGAGATTTTCCTTTCTTTGATAGTGATGGATTATTTCCTGTTGGGCTTGCTTGCATGTTTAAAGTTTTTCTCCTCACTCTGTTTTTTTTCTATCCTGTTCTACATATTGAGAAACCATGGATCTTGTGTTGGTGGGCCTGTTGATGGGAATGTTTTCCAGGTTGAAAGTATATCTGTTTTTTAGTTTAGAAATTTGCACAAGCGGCGCCAGCACAGGTGACTTCCAGTGGCTAACCTGGGTATGCACAGGGTGGGCGGGTTCCATAGGAAGGTTGCAGGGGTTGGCTCCCAAGGATGGCATAGCAGGTGGCGCAGCGGTGGGTCCCTCCCAGAGGCCTACAGCCTGTGTTGGTGAACTCCCGTGGCTAACCTGGGTGTGGGTGTGGTGGGTGGGTTCCCAGAGGTACCTGGCTGCAGGGGTTGGCTCCCAGGGATGGCAGAATGGGCAGTGTGTGGTGGTGGGTCACTCCCAGAGGCCTGGAGCCTGTGTCGGTGAACTCGGCAGCTAACCTGGGTGTGGGCAGGGTGGGTGGGTTCCCAGAGGAACCTGGATGCAGGGGTTGGTTCACAGGGATGGTGGAGAAGGCAGCACGGCATCGTTCCCTACCAGAGGCCTGGAGTGTGTTGGTGAACTCGGTGGCTAACCTGGGTGTGGGCAGGATGGGTGGGTTCCCAGAGGAACCTGTCTGCGGGGGTAGGCTCCCAGGGATGGTGGAGCGGGTGGCTTGGCAGTGGGTCCCTACCAGTGGCCTGGAGTCTGTGTCGGTGGAC